>JBCNYH010000012.1:50104721-50119436 GCA_039654325.1 Tandanus tandanus
AACTCGCGGGCCGCAGTAACATTAAACTTTCATATTAAGGCGGGGGCCACAAACTATCGTCCTGCGGGCCGCAATTGTTTGATAACCCAGTTTGATACCCCTGGGTTAAAGGGACAGAGTCACGGTTACTGCACATGCTCCGCTTTTGAGAGATGCAAAATAGTAAACAAGTTTAAATAGTTAAACTACCTTGAGGTTCAACCTTAACTCGAGAATTCTGAATTAAATATTAGCATTAAAAACTACAGAAATGTGTCACTCTGAAAGCCATAATCACACAGGAGCAGTAAGTACTTTATGACTTTACTTTTGTTATCAAGTTTTGCTTTTGCTCCACCATCGCATTCCTCCTCTTGCGGACAGCACCAAAAAGGCACTAGGATGCCCCTAACCTCTGAAAATAATCCCACATATAAAAAGATATATTTTCTAAAAACAGGATTCTACCTTTTCAATATTAAAGTATAAATTCTAAGTGGTGATGGAAAAGGATTTTTATTAGTAGTCAATAAATTGGTCTTGGTTTGATTTCTTAATAGGACAAACAGTTTTCAATGTAGGGAACATGTACAGAACACAGGATTCAACCTCTATAAGCTCAGAACTCTGTGGTACCAAGTTCGTGTGTGAAAATGATTCTTCATGCTCCCTGAACCACTCTTTCACTACTTGAGCTCCAACTTTATCAATTCCATCATTGAAGAAAAGGTCCACTGATGGGATAACATGGTCAAAAAGTACACTCAGGTCATCAGCTGACTTCATTTTACTGCCACATTATGTTGCTGAGCCTCGACTTGACCAACTGAAGTAACAATACCATATCGATTATGTGCTGTAATCAAGGCTAAAGGACATCCCTCAAAATATTAGAGTGCACGATTTTTTAAGCTGAGCAGTGTATAACATAAAGAGACAGTGGCAGGTTACTGACAGGTTACTGGTCAAAAGTTTGGGGGTTCAAGCCCCGGTACCACCAATCTGCTCAGTTGTAAAAACGTGATTAAATGTAAGTCATTCTGGAAAAGGATATCTGCCAGATGCCATAAATATAAATCAATTTAATATTATAGGATAACCATTGGTCAGTATTATATTGTTTACTTACCTAGCTGCTATTTCAGGATGTGTTCGGGAATCTTGCGAGCTGATATGACTCTGGGACTGGCTTTGTCTTAGCAGGAGCTTATGTTCAGGTAGAAATCTAGAAATGAAAGACACCACAGCAAATAAAGTTGTTAAAAACAGTAACCTCATATTTAGCATGCACATGCAGTACATGTCTCAGTCCCAAGGTCCATAAAAGTCCTCTTGTTCATCCTTTTGTGCCGACCAAGGAAGAAGTAATTAGTGTGTGAGAACACAAGAATGTCAATTACTTTACAAATGAACCCACGTCATCTTTTCCCTTTGCTTTAAACTAGCAAATCTGTCGCAGTGGCCTTTCCCACAGACTAAAATAAAACCAGGTAGGAGTTTGAGTGATGTGCACCGCACGTGACTATTACAAGTTAATTAAAAACAAGGCAGGTCTTTGGGTGGTACTGTGTGCCAACAGACATCTATAAAACACAGAAGAGACATTCCCGACTTCCCTCAGACTGCCTATATGCTGCTTCGTTGCACTGGGAGGCCTAATTGCAGGTTGTGCAATGGACTTCAGCCAATTAGCTATTCGAGAGAAAAGATTCGCTCCCGTCACATACTGACGCGCTATTATTTTTTGCAGCGGAGCAGAACTGAGAGAGCAGCCATGAGCCTAAAACGTGGCGCTGAAGAATGAGCCATCAATGGCTTGAAACTGAGCACAATGAAAGACGTCAAGAGAAGCATGCTCATCACACAAAATAAATCGCAATAAACAATGGCCTTACACATAGTCGTTTTATTTCGTTGGCTTGCACGCTCCGATTCATGCAGATGAGCTTCTGGCACAACTTTTCACTTTCAGAGCCTTTAATTCCCCTCTTGCCCACTAGCTACAAATGAATACCACAGAAACTGTGGACCATGGCAAGCAAAACACAGTTATAGTTTCTCAGATAATCTCTAGTAGACAGTGCCATGCCTTCAGCAGTCATTTCCCAAAGGAAGAAAGTTCATTATTTTGGCCTGACTGAAATGGATCCTCTAAGTAGTGCCTTCACTGCGCCAAAAACTTTGTGGTGGAGGACAACGGCGCGGGATGACTAACTACTAACCGATTTAGCACAGCCGCCCACAATATGTTTGCAATACATGGAGGAGCGTTCCAGTTGCTGGAGATCTCATCGACTTCAAAACGAAGTGGGCTATAAAGTCAGGAGTGTAAAAACCAGCTTCTCTTTGAGCTACACACAAATGACTGACTTTTGTGGTGTGGAAGCCCTTTTTCGCTTTACGTGTTCCTGGTTAGCTCATGGCCCGCCTGAGTCTCAACCCACAGTCGAGAGCTGTTCGCATTCAAAGTGATAATCTGGTGTCCTGGAGTGTTTGGGCATCACCTTCACAAAGCAACATTTCCACTGCTGAAAGCTGGAGAAATTAACGTCGAGCACAGAAAGGCTTAACGCAAAGGCTGCAGTCTGGCTGGGAGGACTGTAGTGCTTCAGACTCACCATGTTCTATTTGCTCTATTGAACACTATTTCCCCAGAAAAAATGTTGGAACTAATAACAATGTTCTACCGGATTATACAAATGCAAGTCAAATGGATGCATTGCATGTAGCAGCGTGTACTATGGATGAAACTAGTTTTGCTTGATATAGATTTTTCCATGTTTGTGGACTGAAAAGACCGGAAGTTTAACATTTCTGCCATTTCATGTTTAAAAAGGGAATAATATCAGCTGGTGATTGGCAGTGGCATTTATGAAAAATCTGTTGAATGGTAGGTTTTAAGACAATGCTGTAGTATTGCACACTAAAACAATTTTAAAATACACCACAGGGGTCCAGACACTCCCACCAAAAAAACCCATTTCATAATATGCCAATATGGGAAAAAGTTGACGGCTGTGACCTTGAAACAAGATTAAAGTGACCCATATACAATCCCAACCGAGACCTTTCTGAGGGAAACTCATCCACCAATTGTTGTGATCCCATGTTATTTCCTTTGTAAGTTATCACACTAACAACCTTGACAAGCCAAATATAAAAAAAGTGGCCTTGAGACAAGGTCAAGGTGAGCTATATACAATCCTACCCTATTCGCCCCTGAGAAGAAGCCATCCACAAAATTTGGTGATCCAATGTCATTTCCTTTCAGAGGTATCACACTAACAAACCTTGACAAGCTGAGTATAGAAAAAGTGACCTTGAAATAAGGTCAAGGTAACCCATATACAATCCCACCCTACTCGCCCCTGAGGAGGACCCATCCTAAATCATTTCTTCCTTATTGCCCTAACAAGTTATATGGAAGGATGGACAGAACCCATTTGTATAGCTTCCACTCTGCTCACCTTAAAAAAAAGTTATATAATATTGACGTACATAATCCTTCAAATCAGTTTTAACTTCCACGCATCACGCCATTAAAGGAGTTTAAGTGCAACTTTGTGCTGATCAATGCAGGAGAGCAGTTTTTATCACTTTAGAACCATCAGCATAAGTTGTAAAAAAAAAAATTCCAACCTTTTTCTCATTTTGCTCAAAAACTATTTGCTTTCTTTGATTTTCATCTTTGAAAAATTTTAAGGAAAGGAGTGGGCTTCCAGACAGTGTCTTTTAATATCAAAGAGATCTAAACATCTGCGCTGATTTCCTGTTTTAAGAACAGATTTTTTTCAGTATATTTTGATAGACAACTCATATTAGTGCTCTCCAATTTTAAATAGCAGAGCTCTTTAAGCACAATGTGTTTTGTATGAAATTGTGAAGCTAATTAAGCCCTTTTATAATATGGCAATGACCATACATGCACTCTGATTGGTCGACACGCGGGCAATATATCCCGTATCCGAACTGGGGCATATCCAACTGCTAATTTAGTCGTTAGCTAGCTGCGCTGTGCACAATGATCATTAGCAGCATTCAGTGATTTCTGGAGGAGAAGGATATTTTAAAATGCCATATGATAAACAAACCTTAGGGCTCAGTCTGTACTAAAGACTTCAGGTTGAGATTTCTCTGGATATATCTCGCTCTCGGTTAATAAGTAGTTGATAAGACTAGATGACACCTTGTTACAATTTTCTATTCCCCCCTCTTCTTTTTGATCATTCTTTCAAATATGTTTCGAGTCTCTTTTTTGTCCACCCCCCAAAAAAAAAAAAAAAAAACCCGCTGGTTTATCTGTACTCAGACATGCAGTCCATAAAGCCAGATTTCTCTCATCATCTGGTAAGCAAAGTTGCAGGTTTTTCATACACAAGATTAAACTTTATGTTCTGAGAAATTTCCAAAATAACTGCCCTGCATCCAAATGCTCGAAAACTGGCAGAGTTGTCTTTTAAAAGTATAGATTTTTATTGCTAATTTTAGACACGGCATTCTTAGACTCTGCCGGTCTCCAAATTAGTATAGAACTCACAAGTAAATGATAAACCTTATGTTTTCTAGTGAACCTCAAAAGACTAAACATCAGCAAGGGCCACTCAACAGTCTTGCTTCGGCCATCTCGGTGTCAAAGCGAAAGATTTGGATGGATGATTTTACAAACAAGTAAGGACAGAGAGCTGGCCTGTGAAACAGTGCACCAAATAGATGAACAGAAGTACTCGGAGAGAGCTGTGAGCGATGGAGGTGCTTCACAAGCTCAGAGGAAAATTTCATTTCAAGAGCCATTTTGAAAATTACATGAAGCGGGTTTTGACTAGGCAATAAAAGCAGGGCCATGTCCACCGGAGGGAGAGGTACTTAAAGAGAATGCCGCCAATTAGCTTATTTATAAATCAACGGCAATTTCAGTGATGACTTTACCTCACGTTTGATTAAATGTGAAAGGATGGCAGGGCAAAAGAGAGAGCGGGGGGGGATTCAAAGTCAAAAATCATTTGATCTAATTTCCTTTATTGGCAATAATCACAAGCGGTTCCGCTTTCCCGGGCTAATGAAAAATGCCATTGATCTTGAGGTTGGCCGATGCAATAGCTCAGAAACCGAAAGAGCTGGAAGCAAGTCAGACTCGGTCTCTGCATTTTGGGCAGCGCTGCAAAACCGGCCGAAAGTAAAACTCTCAGGATGACTTAACGCTCCCTGTGCATTAAACAAAAGAGACTGATCGTACAGAGGTTGAACATGGGCAAGGGCAGAGCTGGGACTGTACCACTGGCATCATTAATCTCATCATAACGGGCGTCCTGCATGGTGGCCTGACAGAGGTTGAACATTACGGGCACAAGAGACCTGAAAAGAGCTTCGGAAATGTGGTCCGAGAAGGTCATTATTGCACATTAATATCCACATTCATCACTTTGAACTGACCTCACAGGGGCGGCAGGACTCCCACCCCGGATCTGGCTCATAGCCTTTACTGCAGCTTGTTAAAATGAGACACTAGTGCAAAACTGTACCTCTAAAGCCCAGAAGAGAAAGTGCTTCTCTATAAAGTCACTGATGAAGATTGATAGGAGAAACGCACAGGTCACTGAGGGAAAATGGAAGTAAAGTCTAGGAGCGGAGCAGTAATAGTGTTTGGACAGGTCTGTGTAAACTTATTCAACAGCATCATGTTGTGGAACAACTCTGGTAAACTTCACTCGCACAACGTGAATATGAGTCTGAACTACAGCTGCACACATAATCCTTAGAATCACAATGCTGATTCCCTCCTCAGTGCAAGTCCACTGAAAAACTGCATGTGTGTTCCAGTATTCCTTACTATGTGATGTTGCATGTCCTCAAAAAAAAAAATAAAGAGAGAGAAAATAATGTCCGAAAGCCTGCTATGGCCTGGCGAGCTGTCCTGGGTGTACTCTGCCCTCGCCCAGAGTCGGCTGAGATGTGCGCCAGCCTCCCCACGACCCTAATTAGGATTAAACGGTTCAGAAAATGAATGAATGAATGAACATCTGAAAGCTTCAAGAGAGTCTTAAAACAATCCAAATATTCACTTGTACTTGGAAGAAAACAAAATGCTTAATACACTGTGTGCTAATTATTACATTTCTAGTTAATAATCAAACAGAATGTATGAGGTGAACGAATCATGATGCTGCATGTGCCATTCCACTCCAAACCTACCAGCGCTTCCTTACGCACAAAGCCTTTTCATCAACTCTGATTTTTACCAAATAGGAAAATCGCCTTGACTGATTACACTAGTTACTCAGCTGTTAATATGGCTAACAAGCACAGTGGAAACTGAACGCTTGTATGGGTAGCCTAATAAAATTAGCATATATTTTTTATTTTTTATTGTATTTTTTTTTTAAGAAGGTATGAAAATTAAGGCAAAACATTTTGAATAACTAAAATGCCTGACCCGTTAATGCATGTTTCACTTCTAATCCAGTGGTTGTACTTTTTAATGACCCTGAAACTTTTATGGTGGATTTTGTGGTACAAAAAGAGGAGTCAAACACAAGATTCACAAAATATCCAAAACAAAGAAAACCACATGAAATGTTCTTGTTAAAGCAGCAGCCCACCAATATAAGTGCTGGCACATTCAAACAGAGCAAGTGAGTAAAAGAGGAAATATGTAGTGCTTGTCTAGCTTGACCAAAGACAGCCTTCAGAAAAATATAATGTACTAAACACAACACCTGTCTGTTTTTATGTGGGAGTTTTGTACACAGGGAGTAGAAATACGGTAAGTATCTGAAATAACGCCAGAGTTTCTACTCCCAGCCCATGAAAGTGTCTGTGAAGGCACTATGTAATGAGAACAGTGGGATTGCGCTTTGGGTAGGTTCTCACTCAAAAGTGAGAAAAATGGGCAAAACATCCTACATGGTAGAAAATATGGTGGCCTTGAAGGAAAATCTCATACAGCAACATAATGATCTTTCACACTGCTGATAGATAGTTTACATGCTCGTCAGGGGATTCCTGTGGGCTGGGAATACAGGACATAAACAAGCTCGAAATCTTTTTAGCTCTTGAAAAAGAGGTCACAAGTGCTACAAGATGCCTTTCCACTACCGCTGCAGTTATATATTAGCTGTTCTTTTACAGCTTTTGAAATGGAATGTTATCCACATTACAAGTTCGAATCATCAGTTTCTGTTCCAGCATACGGGGAAACCCGGAGGAAAGCCTTTCAATGTCAGTCAGTGATCCACATTACAAAACCAACCCATCAAAACTAGAAACAAAACTCCATCCACTCTTAGTTTTGAAAAATATATACATAAATACCCGATCTATCAGCTTCCATATTTCCCATTGCTAGCCGCCAATTACTTAGGACACTTTTTTTTTCCATCCTTGTCCTTGCTTCATTCCTATTTATCACGGATTGCTGCGAGCACTTCAAAGCACCATATGGACTCGATTGTGGCTCTGTCCTGGCACATGCAATCTGCAGATCAGAAGCATGCTGTACCTTTGGGTTTTATTGTTGGATTATTTTCACGGGGGACATGCTGAGGAGTCATCAGGACTCTGGGCCTCAGGAGACTTTTTTTCTTTTCTTTTTTCTTTTTTTTTTTAGACCAACCAATCCTACAAGAACTGCGAGGTATAATCTAACTTGTATGAAACAAATGAGAAAAGGTGCCTGCCAGATGTTCCACCGACAAGATTAAACGCTTGACGGGTTGATTAAGAAAGCCCCGGATTCTTCATCTCCTCGCTCCAACCGCATTAAGGCTTCAGAGCAATTGAAAAGAAAAAAAAGGAACTGTTGCAAGGATGAGTGATGTGGCGTATGAGGATTTGGAGTTGCAGTGCCAAGTTGATAAGTATTCCTAACCTCTATCGGGCCATGCTCCGGTCAGCTTCGAGTTTAAGGAAGGAGAGTGCTGAATAGAGGCCTATAGCTTCATCTGTAAGGATCCATGTATGAAATAAGTCAGGCCTGTTGTGTCATTGGCAAAATCATGGAAGCACTTGATATTTTAGTGCTTACTGTCCAAAGTTGCAAGGTATCTGCATTCAACATTGTGTCAAAACCCAATGCATTTTTGGGTCAGTGGAAAATCAATGCAAATGTACCACAAAACACAAAGAAAAACCATTCACGGAGCCAGAACTGATGTCTGAGGCTGCATTTTTCACGTAATATTTGTAAAAGGATGCCGACCATCACAACCACTGCAAACCTCCCAAAAGTACCACCGACTCCCATGCAGAGCTTAAACTTTATCTAGTCTTAAACCAGGAAGTAGCATGCCCTAGAACAAGACTAAATCCACGTCCAAATGGCTTTAATCTAACTTTCCAACTTTGCCATTGCGAAACTTTGATATGGAGCTGATTCCTTTTGAACCTTGTTAAAGGAATCTCTTCAGCAGGATATCCTGCCATCTGCTTCGGCAACACAATCATTCCACGAGTCAGTCATTGGAGGCTGGCCACTCCTCGGAGAGTCACATCAATGGCTTTGAAGCGCTTTTTAAAACCAGCCAAAGAGCCCTCTCCTCCCCCAACAAAAAAGAAGTAGCTTTGGTTATCTGCATTGAGTTAAATGGGCTAATGAAAACCTGTCTTTCCAGACAATGGAATCCTGGTAAGAGATCATCAAGATACTGTTTCCTCTTGATGTGCCTAATTGTACTGGGATTTGAGTCACATGGGAAAGCGTATTAATGTTAAATAATGGTCTGTGGAATCAATACTGTACTAACTGTCCATTTTATGCCTCAAAGACAAATGGAACAGTCATCCCAGAAAATATGTAATGCCATTTAAAGCATATTAAATAAAGAAACAAACAAAAGAACAATTAGAAATGTACCATAACAACGACCATAGATGGATTAGTCTGCTTATATGTGGAATCCTGGATTTCAGTAATTGGTTTATTGCAGAAACTTAACCTTGAAAGAGAGATGTCTTGTCACATGGTTACTGTGTTCAGTATCCCTAAATTTCAACATGTCTTATTCCATACTACTTCACGTCTCTTCACTACAGAATAAACAGTGAGGCAGAGCCCTTAGTCCTGTATCTCTCAGAGCAGCAAACGCTGACAAACGTAGCGAGTTTTGGGTTTCGTCAAGGATCGTAAAAGGTTGCTTAACAGTTCCCTAACCGTTTTTAGGATCGCATACAGTTTTTTGTGACACAAACTAATGTTCAAAATGTCCTTGCAAATTTATTTTTCCACAAACAGTTGTAAATATTCGCAAAGGGTTCTAACACGTGTCACTAATGTTATTTTTGGTTCGCCAAGTAGTAAACCCAATACTATAGAGGATTTACTCACCTGCTTTTATGGGTTCATCAATCCTTCTTTTTCTTCTTCTTTCTCGTCTTTCCTTGTCTTCAGCCAGACAAAGCAATTCTTCCCCAGGGGGGCAGCACGCTGGGCTCCATTTCCATATTCTGGAAGTCCATCTTCTATATCTGGGGTGGGTTTGCTCACAGTTTTTATAGAGTTGGGTGGTTCAGTTCCAAGATTCACCAGACATTTGCCAGGTATTTTACCAGGAGTTGGCAAAAGGTCCAAAACGTTCCCAAACAGTGGCAAAAGAGTGGCAAATAGCTGCTCATCATTGCAAACACTGTTAAAAGTCGCTGATGTTCGCCAACTGTGTTTCGAAAACACTTCCGCAAACATTCGCCTGAATGTTGCAGAATGACAGACCCTAATATTTGTCAACAATTATCAGAAAAGTTGGCGAATCCAAAATTCGCTACGTTCGTCAGCATTCGCCGCTCCGTGAGATACAGGCTTTCAGGCGAAATAGTTTACTTAGTGATACAAGCATGATATTTGGTAAAAAAAAAAAAAAAAAAAAAAGAGCCTTCTGATGCTAGACAATCTGTTTTCATCGCTGGCAACCACAATTCCTACCATTTTTAAGATGCATTCTTATCCATGATAACCAAATGGTGGGTGTTTTATTATAGTTTGTATTTGGCGGTTTGTAAAAGTTGCCTTTCAAAATGATTGTGTTCAAATTTTTTAACTATATTAATTAGAAAATAAATACTTCTTGATGGTCCCTAAAACCAATATCCCGTCTGTCTGTCCATTTGTTCGTCTGTTAATGAAAACTCTGAAGGCTGTCCTGGGATCTCCAGATGATGTCGTTCTGGTTTGCATTGCAGCTGTACATGCGAAAGCTGTACAGAGCGAAAAAGAAGGAATCAAAACAGTTTATAAACTGTTTGAAACTGCATCCATGAACCCACAGAAAAGTTCTTAAACTGTGCATGCACAGTGTGAAAATTGTAAAATATTCATTCAAATTTCATTTTAACCGTTATACAAATTTCTTCAATTAAAGTGGCGCCATTTTGTATTAGAGGCGGCCATCTTCAAAAAAGTTTAAATTCAAGTGGCCATGGAAATATTTCAATAGAGTACAGCTTATGAAAGTACCAGGCCACATTTGGTGCTTGTATCATGATGTGAACTATTTTTGATTGATGGTTGATGGTCGGATGCTTAATTAGTACCTCATTAAAAAAGGTCTTGGTAAAAGGCACCTGTGAATTTAAATTCAAAGTGCGTTTGTCCTTTGTCTGTCTAATTTCACTTTATATATTTTCAAAATCCTTAAACAACGTTGGTTAGAATCCTCAGGCATGGTGACGGATGGCCGGTCACGCATGTAATCACTTCCTTACACTTTGTGATTTTCCTGTGGATGAGGCAAATTAGCATCTGAAAATGAGCTGAGAAACACTGTAGGCGAGAGCTTTGCGTCATCACTGTCAGTTCACTTACAGTGCCTCTTAGCTGTGACACACACACACACACGCACACACACACACACTGAGCTACATTAAGCAATTTAAGCTGCAAAGGAGAAGTTTGGACCTAGAACTCCAGAATTTTGTGCAAGAGCCACTAAAACTTTCCTTACACATGATTACATAGGCCATGTTGATTAGAGACGCAGACATTTGCAACTGATTGACTGCTTTAGGAGACTCAGAAATCTTAAATGACCCGTTATGACACACTGCAACCTAAACAATAGAGATATTACTGCAGATACTGTATAAAAGCTAATCTGAGCTGGCAAGTTTCGGTTTAAGTGTACATCCTGTATCTCTGTTATGTCCAAAATAAACCCCTAATATAAGATTTACATGGTACATGTTTATAGATAAATGTTTTAAAGCTACACTTCCTAAAACTGGTTGATTCAACCACAGAAATCCCATGACCCATACAGTGCAATGCTACATGACGTAAATCTAATATACGGAGTCATTTTAATAAACAGACCACACAAAATGACAGTGAGACGAATACATATTATAATTAGTGCTGGATATTATTTATGTAAATTAGACGGTGTACTGTGATATGTGAAAACATTCCCAGCATACACACAATCTCAAGTGTTTAAGCAGCATGTTTAACAGACAGCATGAGGACAGCTGACTTGAGTGCACAGAAATTTGCGTTCAAGGTGAATTGTGTGCACAAACGTATTCATGACTATGGAACAGGGTAATCTCAGGGTGATCTGAAGATCTTATGTCATGGACCATCTAAATTTGGCATATTATACAGAGGAACCGGACAGATCATGTCCGAACTTTCCTATTCGACATGACATATGCAATTAAGCAACTTGGATGATGTTCAGAGGACACACAAAGTGGAATATGTTGTATACACAAAACCGTATGCACAACTAATCATATGATCATTCATTCATCTGCTGAACCACTTAATCCTACTAGGGTTGAGGGGTGGCTGGAGCCTATCTCAGCTGACTCTGGGTGAAAGCAGGGTGCACCCTGAACAACTAGCCAGACCATCACAGGGCAGCACACACACACACACACAACCATTCACAGTCTCATCTAGGGGCGATTTGAAACAGCCAATTATCCTAATGTGCATGTCTTTGGACTGTGGGAGGAAACTAAAGAACCTGGAGGAAACCCACACAAGCACAGGGAGTACATGCAAACTCCACACAGAAACGCCTTCGCAAAGTCCAGGGCTCAAACCCCAGACCTTCTTGCTGCAGTGCGAACATGTTAACCACTACGCCACCGTGCCCCCCTATCATGTGATCATATGAGGTTAAATATTTCTGTAGGGACAATTTCCAAAAGATCCTCATATGAACTTCTGGACAGATCGCCCACCCCTAGGATCAGTGAAGCGAGTGTGTAGGGTAAGAGAAACCACCACAGGTGTGAGTCATTCATTTTTGCCAGCACTGAGGACCGGGACACACTCTGCTTTCTGGTCAAAGTCCATTTCGTGGCACCTCTAGCTTACTCTCGCTGATGCTGCTTTGAGCACTACTGGCCCATATACAGTTTGTTTATATTTTTAAGTGTTATTATGCTTCATAAACGATTCTGATCAGCCTCGCTCAAGGGGGAACCATTGTTACTCTGTTGATCATGAGAATTCAACTCACAACAAACAACTCTGGCAACAATCCAAAAAAAAAAGTTTTACACTCTAACATTTTGTTAGACCGTCCTTAGCCTTGATTATAGTGCGTAATCACCATTCAATCAACATCACAACATTTATTTCCATCCAGAGGTGGAATCTTAAATTGATGACAGGCAAAACTGAACCACTCCATAAAGTCTTCTCCCGCACATCCAAAAGACTTTCAATAGGGTTAGGGTAAGGACTCTGTGGTGCCAGTTCATGTGTGAAAATGATTCCTCATGCTCCCTGAATCACACTTTTACTATACGAGCCCCAATTTAATAACCGTGCCATCAGGGAAGAAAAAGTCTATCGATGGGAGACCTGGTTATTCAGAACATTTAGGTTGTCAAGTGACTTAATTTTACTGCCAAATAATGTTGCTGAGCCTCGCCCTGACCAACTGATGCAACAATGCCATGGCATTTACTTGCTGCAATCAAGGCTAAAGGCGGTCCCACCAAATATTAGAGTGAGGCACGTTTTTGGCGGAGTGGTATATAAGGTTTAAGGAAAGTTCGTGTGGACCAGGCACTGGGCACGTTTCTAATATCTACCTTTATAAATAAAGTAGAACAATAAGATTCTCATAGGTCTACCAGCTGCTTGATAATAATTGTAATAATACAATATCTAATATTGATCAGTTAATACTATTTCTTTTGAATACAGTGGGTTTTTATACAGTAATCTTAAAAAGTTTTGATGCAATGTGACCATAGATGGTTAATTTCATCACAGACTTAAAAATAAGAATCTGAAACTATAATGCCTCTATTCATGGCTCAAAAGAAGACTATCAGGGACAAGAACACGCTTAGAAGAAAATGGAGGAAATGGGTAGCGGTCAAAGGTGCTTTTTTATTTATTTTTTTGTAAAAGTGTATCTCAAATAATACAAAAATGTATATTACAATAAAATAAAATACACAGAATTACACAAAATAACTTAAAATATTTTAAGAAAACTACATCCAATGAAATAAAATGTCTGAGACCAAATTGATCATTTGAAGTCCAAAATCCAGTATTTTAGTTATTTTCCTGTACTGAAATTAACATATGCATTAATATGCAAATACGTTTACAAAACAGCTCCATATACAACTTTTTATTTAAGCATAGGCTGCCATAATACACATATATAATCTCATTTTAATACTATTAATATTTTAATAGTATTTAAAAACGCATCTCCATACCTGCATTAACAGACAAATATAGACACCCGAAATAAACTACAAACAGCTGTGTTTCCCTCGACTAGGCGATATCAGCAACTATCTAAAATATGACCAGTGATGACTGCGCTCCTGTCGACACCCGATTTGCATCGGTCTCAAAAATGACCCATTTGACTTTCAAACTGTGGAATTTGACCTTTCCCTGGACTATAAAAACCATATATACCTATTGAACGTCCTACTGCAAATTTACTTCACATTTACTGTTACAGTAACTTCCACTCCTCTGGGAAGACTTTCCACTAGATTCTGGGGTTTGTGTTCATTCAGCTACAAGACACTAGTGAGATAAGACACCGATGTTGCGTGAGGAGGTCTGTGGTGCAGTCAATTTTTCTCCAAAAGGTGGCAATGTACAGGGTTATTGTCATGCTGGAAATTTTTAGGCCTCTTAGTTCCAGTAAGGGAAACTGCAATGCGACAGCACACAGAAACATTCTGTTCAAATGTGTGCTTAAGGTTTTGAGGCAACACTCTGTGAAGGAACCCCCTATAGTTCTTATGGTCATATAGTGTACATGACAGCAAGCTGATCTGGACATCACAGTATTGGAGCGGACTTATTGCAAGCTCCGAGTAATATGAAACATTCTGGGGTGGTGACATGTTTTGGGATGAAGATTTACATGTAGGAAACCTGGTGTCGTTAGCACAGAATGTGCCTAAAGAAAGAAATGGGTGTTTCGGAACCTGCAATCAATCGAAGCACAGTGTGGGGTTTTCTTTTTCTTTTTCATTTTTTGGAGAATGATGGAATGGTCACCAGTAAAAAGTTTGCTGCTTCTCAACTTGATGACAAAACTCTAAATACATATAAATATAGATATGGTACGTTGCTGAAGCGCGAGTATTTATTCTGCTTCCCCTACAGCTGAAGGAACCGTTTTAGCACAACTGTAACGTGCTGAAATTACACTGACCGTCAAGGGTGTGAGCCACAACACTGTGTGTGTGTGTGTGTGTGTGTGTGTGTGTGTGTGTGTGTGTGTGTGTGTGTGTGAGAGAGAGAGAGAG
>JBCNYH010000012.1:50277333-50288123 GCA_039654325.1 Tandanus tandanus
TGTAAAGAACAAAGTATTTAATAAGAATATTTAATTCATTCAGATCTAGGATGTGTTATTTTAGTGTTCCCTTTATTATATATTCGCAGTATATATATAAGGTACATAGACTTTATACTTTATACTTAATACATCTATAGACGAAGTCATAAAAAGTATAAATTCTTGGTTTAAAAAAATATATATTCTTGGTTTATACTCTACTTTTTATGACTTGGTCTATAGATGTATTAAGATTTGTCATATTAGTGCCCCCGGTGGTGAAATCACTACCCTACCATTATTCACAACATTTCTGATCCCGTTTGTGAATGATCAGCATGAAAGTGTCATCCATGTATTCAGGTTTTTACTCGCTTGTGTCTTTGCATTTACGCAACACCACAAGAGGACATATGGATTACTGTAATATGAGCAGAGAGTCCCAGAGTCAAGGATTCACACAAGCTGTGCACCTACAGTCACTGGGTTAATGGAAAAGGTTTCAGATGCCCGTCTACATTTCAGATTGGATTTGGTGCCGTAAAAGGGGAGGGGGGGTGTTATCCGCAGCTGTTCATCCCCCCCAGGTGAACGACACCCCCTATGGCTTAATGCTGTCTGAGATGGCCTTTGTCGGCTATAAAGACACAGCCTGGCCTACTTCTCCTCCCATTGTCTCCATGTCCTACCAGGAAGGGGTCAATGATTAATCTCAGAACCTGGGCTGTGGACAATGTGGGGCTTTTATTCATGTTTCTGCCCCCTTTCTTGCAGTTGTAAATTTTGGAAGCTTTAATACTTTGCTGGCCAATGTTTCAAACCCTTAGGCTTCAATGCCACAAAGGACTTCCAAACCATAAAGCAAGAAAGAAGCACATGGTCACTATCTGTGTCCAGCTGAAAAAAGAATATTATTTCAGCTCACCTGCAGACATATGGACCAAAGTGGTAATTCATTTAAATCAGCATACTGCGTTTTATCTGTGATGTAAAAAGCTCATACACACTGTACTGTATCTATGGTACTCTGTATTGAGTACATAAAGTAATATAAAAACAATAATGAACAGCATGGTGATGTAGTGGATAGCATGTCCGCCTCTCGCCAAGAAAGTCCTGGGTTCGAGTCATGCTATCCCTGCGCTTGTGTGGGTTTCCTCTGGGTACTCTGGTTTCCTCCCACAGACAAGAAACATGAACATTAGGCTAATTGGCTGTTCCAGATTGCCCCTAGGTGTGAGAATGCATTACTGATGTTTTCTTATTAACACATATGGACTAGAGAGGATGAGGCAGAGTATAATATAGTGCATGAAGCATGTTTTGCATGAGTATGTTATTTCGGAACTGTTTACTGAAATGAAACTATATGTAGCAGAGAAAACACTGTTGGTGAACTAGCTAAGCGAATCTCATTTCCTCTAAGTACAAAATAGGTGACCGGTGGTTTCTATGATCAGCATACTCTATAGGAAACCACTTTTAAAATTAACTTTCGGAGAGTTAGTGATTCATACAGTGGCTTTAGTGATCTAGGAACATCAATGAAAACACGTAGAATGAAGAGGCGGGCGAGCTCTATCAGTTAGCCGAGATATATAGTAGACTTAGGGTAGCACCAGGAGAAAGTGAGGTGAGGGCATTTCTGCGTGGAGTTTGCATGTTCTCCCCGTGCTTTTGTGCATTTCTTCCGGGTACTCCGGTTTCCTCCTACAGTCCAAAGGCATGCACATGAGGCTAACTGGCTATTTCAAATTGCCCCTAGGTGTGACAGTGAGTGTGAATGGTTGTGTGTGCTGGCCCTGTGATGGTCTGGAGAGCTGTTCAGGGTGTACCCTGCCATTGCTCAGTGTACCCTAATAGGATTAAGTGGTTTGGAGTGAGTAAGTGAGTGAGTAATTTGTAAAAAAGAAAAATAAAAATAAAATAAAAATAATAACCCCACAATGTGGGCAAAATCTCTCAGCCCACGGCCTTCATATTGGATATCAGTTCGCAAAGAAAATCACGTGTGAGGTTACCAGTCCCAACATCCACACCAAAATGGAGATGGCGTTTTGAGTTAGTGCGTGGAATGCAACTTAGGGGGCTGAGGGGTAAAAAATTACCATTACTAATACTAGTAGTACTACTACTAATAATAATTTTAATAATAATAATAATAATAATAATAATAATAATAATAATAATATTTAAAACACAGGGCCATCATATTCAATATCCTATTTTCTTTTTAAAAAATACACGGGCACTAGGGACAACAACAAAAATTATTTATTTTTTTTGTAATTTTTGAAAAAATGTATCTTTATTTATTTAGCTATCATTAATAGCAGTAGCAGTTAGCAGTTCTTTTATAATAATTAAAATTTTTTAATAAAATTTAATCATTTCCAAGCTATTAATATAAACTAAACAGTAAAGCCTAAGATTATTTATTCGACTTGTAAATTCACACACCTCAAAGTGTCTGAAATATTCATAAGCTGTAACAACGTTAGAAGGGTTTTAAATCTTCTCACACAAGTATTTAATTATTACCAGGTGTACCCGAGCTAACACAGGCTTTCAGAAGGCTGTATGGAAATAAAGAGGCCCTGTCGAAGGAGACGTCCATGGATACCTTTGTATTTGGAAGTGATCTCTATCTTATTGACAAAGATGAGCGCAGGAACAGGTGACAGAGGCTCCTCGGTGATGGTCGCCCCTTTGGGCTGAGCAGATGGCAAAAGGCCCGTTGCTAGGCGTGAGGTCTGAGGAATCCATTTTTTAATTCCTGATTATTTGCTTCAGAACCACAAGTAATATCCCAAGTGCTCCCAAGGCCAAGAAAAGGAGGAGGGACACACTGAAAGAAGACAGAGAAAGCCATGGGGCTGTGTTAGTAGCTGACTCAATGGGGTGGTGGTGTGGTGGGGTGACGAAGAAGTGTTGGTTTAAGGCCACAGTTTTGAAAGGCCAAGCCAAGAAGATTATGTTCCTCTAATGTTCGGATGGCTTACAGAAGTCAGAGGAGACACATTTTATTCTTTCCTGCAATCCAGCTGTAGTTGATATCTGAAATAACTATGAAAAATACAACTTAAAAAAAAAAAGGGATGGTATTTCATTTTATTTATTTATTTTTTAAGAGGGAGTATTCCTTATTAATCTCTCTAATTCAGGTAAACATGTTCTACTTTCTTTCTCTAGGGTTCTTAGTTTGAAAAAATAACTAGATCTCTGGATACACACACAAAAGCTGGACATGCAGGGAAGGAAGCCAAGAAGCACATGCTGGTGGTCTCCCAACTCATTTGATCGACGAGCTCTATGGCTGCCGCTGATGTTTGTTTTAATCTCAATAGTCCTTTTAATGACTTTCTATATAACAAGGAACAAAACTGTTTTTTGTGGGGGGGGGGTTTAATTCTTGAAAAGTAAACATTTCACAGTGGCAAATGTACCAGGAAGCATGTCCGACTCCTGTTTTGATACTGAAATCCAAAAGGGGAATAGCGCCAAGAGGAAACAAAACCACTGTTACTAATTTCTAAAATGCTGTTTAAATGCCAGCATCTTTGTGGAATAATCATTATAAAATAAATATTTTAAACAATAGGTCTTTTTAAGCTTTTCTTATACTCTAATGGCTGTTTCCAATTTTGTCGGAATATATAGTTTAATAATTGCCTCTGTAAAACAGGAACCTATTCAACGATCAGGTTCGGTCCAGCCTGAAAATATTTCCTTTGGACATCACATCCTGAAATGATGCCAAATCTGGTATTTTCACAAATGAATCCCAAAACATGAAACATGCAGTCATGTTTCTGAATCTGTACTCATTTACCGACATTAATGAGATCTGCGACATGTAGCACATATCAACACACTGCTCCTTATTACTTTTCTTCCTAAAGTGGGTGTCGTAAAGCTGTTTCTCAGAATAATTGGTAAACCCAACTACATTATGATGTACATCCACGTGAATAATAGAATTAGAGCAAAGTTGAAAAGGAGACACAATAATGACTCAGACGTGACCTGTAATCTTAAACTTCTCTGGTGAATCTACAAGTAAGCTCAGCTCCACCTGTTTTTGGTGACATCATTTATATCTCGTGCATGGCCATAGCAGCAGCCGAGCACATGCAAGGCGAGTAAGTGCCAGGCAAACAGAGCTCAGCCAGAATATTTGTCCGAGGAGGCTCTGAGGCGTCGCGCAGTCTGCTGGAAGACCCTTTCGTCATGTTACATTTCCTCCCTCTCTCTGTCTCTTCCTCTATCTGCATTCTCCGTCCCCCCCCCCCCCTCTCTTCTACCTCAGCAGCTCGTTCCTGGTCTCATTCACATCCTGATTACAATGAAATTATCTCATTAAAAGCTTTATTGATGGGAGAAAAAACGGGATCCGAGGTTTCCCTTACACACCCAGTCTCACTGTATTTTTATTAGATCGCTTTCGGCGGCACTCTGAGCTGCAGCGAAACGTCCACACCAGGCTGATGTAGTAAAAGTGGCCGTCTGGGATTTGTCTCCTTCACTGATTCAGTACAATATCCTCCTGTTGTGAAAGGCTTTGCATTGCTGTATGAGGGTTTTACATCGTCTCCCATTGATGACAGATCAAAAGCAGCATGACATGTGGCTACGATTTATCGTACAGCAACGGTTCAGAAGTAAGTGTCCGCGCATAAACAAGAAAAAGTTTAAAATGAATAAGTTAGAGCAGCCAAAATGACAAATGCAATAGATCTTCCACAAGCTTTAAAGTGTCAGTCAGCAGACCCTCGATGTAACCCTTATTTTAGGAAGCAGCCCATTTAGCAATTTATTAGTAATTAAATATCCTCTGTTGTTGCACTCCAATTATATTAAACTATATTATTTATTTGCATTAAATTACACTAAAGCTATATTTGCCAAACAATATTAAATTTAGAAAATTCATAAATACCAGTAAAATGTTTTATACCGCATTTGAAATATGCCCTTAATTAGATGCAGAACACTTCGAACTACTTGCAAGTGCTGTCATAATGCATAAAGTAACAGTAACGAGACTCAGAGCTGAACTGAAATGCAATCCACAATTGAGGTGCCATATAAGACTCAATACTCCATCCATCCATCCATCCATACAGGATGAGGGAAATTTGGAGCCAATCACAGTTGACTTTGGGCGAGAGATGGGTTACACCATGAACAGGTCACGTCTATCGCAAGGTGAAGACAGAGGTATATTGATATGATTTTGACCCTGAGATGGTCTGGTGAGCTGTTCAGGGTGTACTCCGCCTTCGCCCATTGTCAATTGAGATAAGCTTCAGCCTCCCTGCAACCTTAGTAGAATTAACTGATTTGGCAAA
This sequence comes from Tandanus tandanus, assembly GCA_039654325.1. NCBI lineage: Eukaryota > Metazoa > Chordata > Actinopteri > Siluriformes > Plotosidae > Tandanus > Tandanus tandanus. The sequence continues at coordinate 50,282,667 of JBCNYH010000012.1, forward strand.
TGAGTGAGTGACAAAGTGAGTGATTTTATAAAAATGTGTCCAGGAAAGATCCTCCTCACGTATATAGTATTTAAATGATTTTATGAACAGGCATCATATGAATTAGTTCCATTTCTGGTTCTGAATCAGGTTTCTCTGACATTCCACCAGGACGGAATCTCAATGTAGCATATCTCTGTGGTTGTGTGACTCACCAGGGGAAAAAAATAAAAACATTGTAGGAAGATGGACAGACCTTTGAAGCATGTGCTCTGTTTTCCCTGAAATGGATCTAAATCTGGTGCGCTGGAGCAACCTGCTGTGCAGAAGCTCCTGGATTTGAAACCCACCAGCATCCTGAACTGGACACTGCCCCACATTCCATCCAGCAACTTCCCAGAGTCCTGAATGAAACCCTTTCCTAACAGGGACAGCTGAATGAACAACTGGACTACAAAATAACCTTCTCAGGCATATTACAAAGTCGGCCGGGAGTGTGAGAAACTATTTCTGGTATTAGGAAGTGTATTTGTTGTCATCGTTTTGCTGTGTGGTGATGTAAAATATTTGGTAAAGACTCAAAAGTATTCGTATCTGGTCGGCTTATTGAGAAACTAAATGCTTTTATATGGCAAAAGCAAAAAACAATAGATAAAGACATTACTGGATGATGGTTTGAGGTTTAAATGAGGTTTTGTGCATATTAATGTAATATTTGAAAAGATGCAGGCATGATAGAGATGTTTAATTATCCATCATCACAAGGCTGGCGTCAAGCATATTGGGTTCGTCTTCGCTCCAAATCCTTAGCAAAGCACGATCTCACTCAGGAAACACTCTAGAGAGCGAGTCGAGTGTGTGGAGCTTCTTCCGTCAGGGGTTGGAGGAAATCCATGCCGCGTGATTGTGGCCTCCTAATTGGCCAGGCTTTACACAAATCAATGCCATGTGCTGCGAAAGAACGCCCGAGTGAGCGGAACGTTCTTTGAGGTGGCGCCGCGACGCCTCTGGCTCAAACCGAACCGGCCCAATGTGTGGCCAAGAGCAGCATAGCAAGGCTCCAACGTCTGTAAAGACACCTCCTTTCTTTCTGTCTCTCTTCTCTTCTTTTCCTTGTTTCCCTCTGCTCGTCTTTTTCTCACACTCTCACACTCCTTTTCCTGCTTCGCTTTCTACTCTGCCCTCATGTTTGAATAACATTCACGGGATGTTACCATCTGTTGGCAGAGCGTCTCTTTCTCTTTCTCTCTGCCCGATCTGTCTCTTCTCCAAGTTTCGCCTGTCTTCCTTTTCCCCTCTTTTTCTCTTGTGCCCTGGTTTGTTCTCTCCTCCATACCCATGTTTGAATAACAGTCACGGGACATTACCATTCATTACTGTGATTTCTGTGAAGCGAATGCCCACTCACGCCAGCTCATCTGGACGGGTGACACGTTCTGGTTTTCTTTCTTTCCTTCTTTTTTTTCCTTTCCATTCAGGCATCATCAGCTGATCTTACTCAGCTATTTAGAAGTGACCAAGTTCAGAATGTCATGAAAAAACTGTTTTCGCATACTCACTTTAAGCATTGAAAATCAGTTTATGAGCTCGTTTCTCACCATGGTAGTTGAAATAAACAGGTATAGTTAAGCTAGTATACATCTTCTGGTTCTCTGGGCTGTATTACAATTTAAAGGGGAGGTATTGTGCTTTTTAAAAAAAATTTTGACACATAAATGTTGTTATAGTGTTGAATAGACATGTTAGACGATGCCAGAGTGCTAAATAATGAGGTAAGCTCTTGCTTAAGTTTTCCCTCTAGGCTCTTTGCGCTGGGTGTGAACACAAGTTATTCAAAGATTATATTTTTTTTAATTTGTGGCACACTAGTGCATCACTGTGTGCTAGGCCGTCTGATTAACTGGCCTCCCTCACTGCCCCTCCCCATGTACAGAGGTATCTCCACCAATCCCAGTCTGCATTAAACTGCACCGAACGTGGAGCTTTCCGGTGACCAATCAGTGCATAGAAGGCACCGAGAGCAAAAGGAAGATAAAACGGAGGAGGAAGCCAAACAGGCCATCCAGCGCATGCCCTCAAAATAAACATTGTCGGGGGAGGTGGGGAAGCAGCTTTCTGAAGAGCTGTGGAGTGTTTTGGATTAGGAATCGTACTTTGGTGCTCCACTGGTGTCCGAAATTAAATATAAAAATTTGTCAAAGGGTATCATATCTGACCTTTAAATAGTCATCTCTCATCATGTCACTCATTTGCTGTACTGCTCAATCCTTTTATTCGGGTTGCAGGGAGGCTGTTGCCTATCTTAGCTGACACCAGGCGAAGGCAGGGTACACCCTGAACAGCTCACCAGACGCTCATGCAGGTCAACACACACACAACTATTCACACTCACATCCACACAAGGGGCATTTGGAATAGCCAATTAGCCTAATGTGCATTTCTTTGGACTGTGGGAGGAAACCAGAGTACCCGGAGGAAACCCACACAAGCACTGGTAGAACATGCAAACTCCACACAGAAACGCCCAGGACTTGAACCCAGGACCTTCTTGCTATAATGTGGATATGCTAACCACTACGCCATCATGCTGACCACTTTTAAATACATCTGTTTAAGTTTTTGCAATCAGGAAAAGATTGTTTCTGATGGACTCCTTTGGTCAAGGTGACAAATATTTCCACTGAAGTTGTTGTTGTCATGGAGATTGTGTATTATCACTACTTTATAACCTTTTCATAAAAGCCTGAGAAACATTTAAACCAGAATGACATTTGTAAGAAATGTTCGTTAGCCGCATGGCATGAAAGCAGTCAGATACGGATACAAGATGTTCTGTGGGTCTTGGTGACTTTGTCTCGGGGAATTTCAGGCAGACCGAATCGGAATTGTTCCCCTTTCCCAAAAAACCTTTACAAAGTCGAGGTGCATTTTTTCCCATGCTACTACAGCATGTCCTCTGGGACATTTATTTCTCTGTCTGCCTCTTTTACCACACAAACACACACACACAGTGCGAAGAGACAGGAAATGGCTATAAATAGCCCAGATTAAAGGTATGTTATGGCACAGGAACATGAGAAGGATGGACTTGAGTGAGACTGAACCTCCTCCTGAACATTCGGGAGGTTTTTCTCAGGCGAGGGCTTGGGAACGGGACTGAGCAGCTGAGAAGTGGCCTGTTTATTTTCCTTTCAGGTTCAACATTCTCCGTGTCATGGTTCAGAAGTGGAGTAGTTTAGTGTGTGTGTGTGTGTGTGTGTGTGTGTGTACTGCTGAGAGGAATTAGTTTAAAAGTTTTACAAACTGTATGGTTTATCTTTCAACTAAATTTTCATTATTATCCAATAATCAAAACGACTTTTTCATTGAGTCACTCGTTTTTAGCAACAGCTGTATCCCGGTGAGGATCACAGCGGATCCGGAGCCTATACTTTGGTTAAGGAACACTGGATGCAAAAGTAAGAATACACCATTAATGAAACAAAGAGGAAACCCATACTAACATCCAAAACTGCTCAGGATCAAGATTCATGCTTGTTTATTCATCACATATGTCGTATAATATAGCTCTGGGTCACTCTTAAGACATCATATAATGCAGCATATAAATGCGGAAAGTAAAAATAAAGTAAAAAGGTAAAATAAACCGGAAACAATGCATAAAGCTCTGCAGGTGGGATGTCCCAGAGTCTCTGTGGAAACATCACAGACTGTGTTTAGGTCATGTGACACACTAATGAGACATTATGACTATTGCTGCTTTTACAACAAGCACTTGACAGGTAGAATTTGCACTTGGAGAAAGTTGCCCGGGCACAACTGCCCGTATAAAAACTATTGTTCTGGAACAACTTAACACTGGTGGGTGCAACTTGCTCCACTTTTCAAGGTGGCAAAAGTTATTCCAGAACATCCTGTTCCAGGCACAATTTGGCATCTTTACACAGACAATTAATTTTCTCACATCATTTCACTGCTACCATCTCTCCACTGGCTTCCTGTAGCTGCTCGCATCAGCTTCAAAATGCTTATGCTTATATACCGCAAAGCATTATTGACATATTACACTGCTATTCTGGTCCCTCCTTCTATCAAGAGACAAGGAAAACATGCATCTAAACTCTTCTCTGTTCTGGCACCAAGGTGGTAGAATGAACATCCCCATGATGTTCGAACAGCTGAGTCACTGGGTGTCTTTAAACAACAACTGAAAACCTACCTTTTTTGGAAGTACATGGATCAGAACTAGTATCTCTACTTATGTTTATCTATTAAAAAATCTCTGCTACCCACTGTTTTGACTAATGGTATTTGACTGAATGTATTAACTGATAGTGACTTCAAAGCACTTATGTAAGTTTCTCTGGATAAGGGTATCAGGTGTAAATGTAAATAAAACTGAATCAAGTAGGAACGTTTTCACATGAGCTGTAGCATTCATCCGGATTATTAGGTCATTTTGAGGGCTTTTGTAGTAAATGGACAACTCTTTTCCAGTGATTTGTGTTATCACCACTGAAGCCTTCCATGGAAATCCTAAACAGATGCTTTTGAAAATGATGGCGTGCATTTGTGTTTCTATTAATGATTCTTAGCCACTGCCTTTTTTCCTAGAGCCTTGTGTTCATCGAAAAAACTCATCGTGAACATCCTTGCTTGAGATTTTGTTTTTGATAACTGATTTGCAAATGCATGCTTGCATGTTGTCTCTCTAGGTTCTAGCTTGCTACCAATTTAACAGTGACCTTGTAAATATGTAGGAAAGTGGGTGCAACTTATTCTGAGCACAATTTATTCCTGTTGCTCATGTAAAAGCAGCTACAGAGACAGAAGGACACAGTCCGACCCCCAGTAGAGCACCGCTAAGTGATTTGCTCATTACATGGCACATCCCACAATTTGGGAAAATATAGCAATTAATATTAGTATTACTAATTAGCGATTAAAAACTCTAAATAAAGCAACAATATAGTGACACATCAGTCCAGGAATTTGCAATGTCATGATCACACAATTTCACGTGAATTTAATTAATCCTCATGCATTCTCTGCAACCTTGCCATTTTAACCATTCACCAAAAGCTTCACCAAAAATTTCACCAAATTGTATTACACCACACATTTGACCAATCATAGTAGTCCTCCACGCAAACATTGAGCCATTCGTCACAATAGGTCACTTCCTAGTTTATGCTTTTGAAGACATGAAGATGCGCATAGGACCGCATGGTGACGAAGTGGATAACACATCTGCCTCACAGCAAAGAGGTCCTGGGTTAGGTGTTTCTGTGTGGAGCTTACATGTTCTCCCTGTGCTTGCGTGGGTTTCCTCTGGGTACTCTGGTTTCCCAAAAGTCCAAAAACATATTAGTTAGGCTAATTGGCTGTTCCAAATTGCCCCTGAGTGTGAGTGTGAATGGTTGTTTGTGTGTGTGTGTGTGTGTGTGTGTGTGTGTGTGTGTGTGTGTGTGTGTGTGT
>JBCNYH010000012.1:50288225-50306880 GCA_039654325.1 Tandanus tandanus
GTGTGTGTGTGTGTGTGTGTGTGTGTGTGTGTGTGTGTGTGTGTGTGTGTGTGTTGGCCCTGCGATGGTCTGGTGAGATGTTTAGGGTGCACACCATCTTCGCCCAGTGTCGGCTGAGATAGGCTCCAGTCTCACCCAACTCTAATAGGGTTATGCGGTTCAGCAAATAAGTGAGTGAGAAAGATGTATGCAAATATTTTGTAATTTTCACATAATCCCGTAATTTCATTGCATTGCAATTTGAAAAAAAAAAAAAATAAAATCTGCTCCAAATTTGAAATTCTAGACCCCAACAATCACAAAAAAAGATCTGTAAAATACTGGAGGTACTGACAAATCTAAAGTCTTTATGTAGAATATCGATCAATAGGTAAACATTTGTCAAATTTATGGCATATGATAATACAAGTACACTGATTATGTGCAAAAATACATCACTGTCGGCAAATCACCTCACATTATGTGTGCACATGGCATTGAGGATTATAGTGATTGACAGGTTTGATGCTAGGGCTGTTTGGTGACAACAATGCGCACTCTGCCAATATGTTGTCCGCTTTGTTTCTTTAATGTTTACAATACCAAGAACGTTCACAATAAAGCCATCATACTATATGTTTGATTACTGTAAGTTTGATGCACATATGTGTGTGTGTGTGTGTGTGTGTGTGTGTGTGTGTGTGTGTGTGTGTGTGTGTGTGTGTGTATTTGTGTGTGTATGCACACATGCTCCTGTCTGTGCTGCACCTGAATAGCATTTAATGAACGGAAACCTTGTAAAATTAACTTTGTTATAGGCCCACAAATAAAACCAATGCTGAATAAAAACATGTCCCAGTGTAGCAATTTCAATGTCTGCTACAGGCAACGTGGTCCTCTCCCCCACTTTTCATCATTGTTCAATTAAAGCCCGAGATACGCCTCCCTGCAAACACAAATACAACCGAACCATTTGATGAAATCTTTTTTGGGACGATCCCCTGCTCTTTGTGCAGGATTTTTCACAGCACTGCACATTTTGCTCAACACCCAAGAGAACCTGGAAAAAAGTTGAGCACAGTTTTTATTTTTGCGAAACATAATCATTCAGGGCAATTACAAACACATGAGGGAGAGAAAAATATTGTAAGGAGATGAATGTATAGATCTGATTAAATTAAGAAGAACAAGGGGAAACGTGGGAGAACGCGGAAAAACGTTCACGCTGCAGCTGATGAAGATCTGAAGAAGTGAATGTGTTCTAGTGTTTGCAGGTTTCACAGTTGCTGGACGACTTAATGCAGCTTTTGCCTCAAGTTTGTTTTTCCCCCAGCCCTGCATTGTGTGTTTACATCCATCACATCGGCACTAAAATATACAAAACCAAAGCGTTCCCTGAAAGCTTCCAAAAGTCAACGTTTTTCATTCGCACTCGAGCTTCGCGTTCGGAAAAGTGATGCCACATCTGGTTCGCTCGGCTTGTGAAACCGGTTCAAAGGCTTTTGTGGCTCCCTGATTATTTAAACGTTGTCGGAGCCAATCGACGAGCTGTATTTTTTTTTTTTCAGGAAGGGACGAGGCCGAATGAAAGAATACCGCACGCACTTCAACACCCCTGTAATGCTAGTAGGAGGGTGTGGGTTTGGTGTTTGGGTGGGGATGGGGGGCAGAAGAGTGCAGGAAAGAAAAAAGGTTTGAGGAAGAAAAGAAAGCAGACTGCATACAGAGGACTTCCGTGGATAGAATGTTTGCTTTGATTCCTCTGAAGACATCATGTCGCTTCAGGAAGCCTTTTAAAATTATGTGATCGTTCTTTGCACAACCCTGATGCAGAACTGTTCGAATTGTTAGGATTGGTGTGGTGAATTTTAACATCTGGGACACTCTTGATGGAAGACTGCAGCATGGTTTATAATTAGTTGTAAGTAATGTGAGATATATCTGACACCAAGGTCATTTGTGTCAGTGGGAGAGTTGCATGGAGGCTTGGATGGACAGTGGTGTCTCTCTGGAGTGAGCTGTTGAAGATGGAGGAGGGACAACGTTGACCTGAATGGGGCTATTTTTAGGGTCGAACGGCCTGTCATGGCTCCGATGTGGGAAAAGTCTGTCCTCTTTGCTATCCCTGTCGCTTGATGCATTCCAGCCTGAAGAGAGGGACAGAGAACGGGGCTAGGGCGTGTGTTGAGCATGTGCAGAGTGAGTTAGTCGAGCAAGAGAGGGAGAGTGAGGGGGCAAGTACTGACCCAAGGGATTTGGAAATACAACAGTCAGGCAATCACTATTCAAACATTTATATGTCAGTGTCACTATCTCTTGTGTGCTTTCCCTGTCTCTCATACACACACCCAAACCCACACGTAGACACACACATTGTAGGAGGGCATCCTCCGAGACCCTTTCGTCGTACTCTCATATCAGAGGAATGGCATTCCTGAGCCGTTTCGTTGCCGAACAGGAAACGGCCGAGCAGCCAAAAATGATTAGAACCTGGGGAAAGGATAACATCCCCAATGCTGGGTGCTTCTCTGGGAGTTTTCTGCTCTGACAAACAGTGTCCAACTCCTGGAAGATAGCACTCATTTACACTTAAAGGCTCACAGGCCACAGCGAGACCAGAACCCAGTCATTCTTCTGCTGAAGCCGACCTTCATTCTACAGTGGAGTCCGGACGTCCGAGTGCACTACCGAACACTACAATAATCACACACGTTTATTAGATGTTCATATTTACCGTGACAGATCACACAATTCAGCACTGATACAATAAAGAAACTCACTGAAAGCAGTAGCAATGATGTTATACAACACATCAATATCAGTTGGCTGAAAAATGCTACTTCTTAAGGTAGAATACACTTATTTTTTTAGGAGAATTGTTTTAGAATATATTTCCACACAGTACCAGTCAAAGTTTGGATACACCTACCCACTCATTTTTAATCAGAAGTAGGTAAGTGATTAGCACGTCCGTCTCACAGCAAGAAGGTCCTGGGTTTGATTCCTGGGCTCGGGCATCTCTGTGTGCAGTTTGCATGTTTTTCCTGAACTTGTGCGGGTTTCGTCAGGGTACTCTGGTTTCCTCCCACAATTTAAAGACATGCACATTAGGCTAATTGGCTGTTCCCAATTGCATGTAGGTGTGGATGTGAGTGTGAATGGTTGTGTATGTTGCAAAAAGATATCATGTTAAGCTCCTGTCACATACATTGTGCAACAGGTCTATGACAGAATATTCCAAGGACAGTTGTGGGTGTTGTGGCCATATGAAACTCACCTGTTGTGAGATGGGCAAAAAATACCATCATAGTCCCTTGTTGTGAACTTTTGAGCATGTCCCTTATGTTTTTCCATCTTGTCTATTTCCTAGATTTGTTGTGCGATGCCCTACAACATCCAACAGTTGTGCTACGATGGGCATACGAATTTCTATACCCATATGGATCACCTGATACGCACAGAATCATACGGTTTTCTTACAATAGTCATATAATTGTTCTACGTTTAACCCACACAACTTCCTTAAATACCCACCTGCATCATATGACATTTTTACAACAGTGTGTACGTACCTTCTGTAAAGTATATACCGTGGTCCTACATCAACCAAACATCACAGGACTCTCGTATAAGAATTTTTTGATCTTGCAACCAAAATCATATGGACATTGTCCGATCTAATCTATTTTCCCCAGATGTGCAACATGTATTTTATATATCAACAAAATTTTGCAGCTTTCAAATCCACCTCACCCAAACCTACGTCAGTCCCTTTTGTCACAGTGCCGCTAAATTTGCATGACAAAAAATAAATAAATAAATAAAATAAATAATAATAATAATAAACACAACCAATTCGAGGTGAATAGTAATATGTGCTGCACATAATAATAATAATAATAATAATAATAATAATAATAATAATAATAATAATTTTTTCTTCTTAACATTTAACATTTGAGTAATTTAAGGATGTTCAGGATTAACAATGAAGTATAGTGCAGAGAAATCATGAGAATCCCCTTAAAAAGTCATCCATTCATTCATTTTCTGAGCCGCTTAATCCTAATTAGGGTCGCGTGGAGGGTGGCACCCATCTCAGCCGACTCTGGGTGAGGACAGAGTACACCCTGGACAGCCCGCCAGGCCAACGCAGGGCTCCCCTTATAGTCATATTACCAAAACTTTCAGTGTGAGCACATTTATGCACTCACCACTAGCAGAAGAATGCAAAGTATAAGTATTAGCATTAGCAATTTCAGCATTATCACTGGCTGGCTAATAGTGTAGAACGGTGTTGAATTAGTAACCTAGTGACAGTTTTTGGGGTAGATTTGTTATAATTGGTCATGTGGTACTATTTGTAATTCATTAACTGGCTGTGAATTCTGGGAAATGTTAATTTGTTGTGGAAAGCCCAATCCCAATGTCCACATCCAAGGACTCACAGACTAGCATGCCTGCTAAATCCTCAGAGCTCAGGGCTGCCCACAATCCAAATGTCAAATACTTGCATACATTTTGAGCCCTGAGTGCCTGAGAGAATGGCCCACATTTCACAGTGTGGTTCAGTAAAGCGCACGGTTACAGCTCACTCATCATCATCATCATCTCATTTATTTGCCAAACTGCTTATCCTCCTAGGGCCACGGGGAGACTGGAGTCAATCTCAGCCAACACTGGGTGAAGGTGATGTACACCCTAAACAGCTCACCAGACCATCGCAGGGAAACATACACAACCATTCTCACCTAGGGGCAAGAAGGTCCCTGGTACAAGTCCCGGGCAAAGGTGTTTCTGTGTGCAGTTTGTTCTCCCTGTGCTTGCACGGTTTCCTCCCACAGTTCAAAGATATGCATATTAGGTTAAGTGGCTGTTTCAACTTACCCCTAGGTGAGTGTGTGAGTGTGACTGGTTGTATGTGTTGCCCTGAGATAGCCTGGCAAGCTTTTACGGGTGTACCCACCTTCTCCCAGTGTTGTCTGAGCCTCCCTGCAACCCTAACTGTAGGGTTAAGCGGTTTGGAAATTGCGTGAGTGTGTGAGTTCTTGCCAATGGATTCTTTTGACCCAGACTTAAAAAACCAACATAACTGATTTACAGCTACATCATCGTAACAAGTTTCACAATCACATACCTGCTGAATACACCATCCCTAATGGAGCTCCTCATTTGCTATTGCAGTAAGCTTCAGTCTTCTTGGAGGATTTCCTCTTGATTTTAAAGCATGGCTGTGTTTATTATTTACAGTTTATTATTTAATTTATTTAGCTGAGAGTGTTTGTGGTGAAGTCATTGTGCCAGTTTATTCCAAGGAGGTTTAGTGTGGTTGAAGTCAAGGCTCAGGTTTTTCCACACCAGTCTTGGCAAACCATGTCTTCATGGAGCTCACTTTGTAGAGACGGCATTGTAATGGACCACTTAGTTCAAGTGAAGGGACATTATAGAGCTTCAGCATGCAGAGATATTCTGAACAACTGTGTGCTTCAAACTTTGTGGCAACCCTTTAGGAAAAAGCCCACATATGATTGTGCTGGTGAGACGTTCACATACTTTTAGCCATGCAACCATTTAAATAATAATAAAGCAATTTAAGTTGCTCTTTAGCAGATATGTAGGGGATAATGGGCAGTGAGCCAGTCATTATTATAAAACAAACTCCAGCACACAGTGAAGGGACCTTGCATCACCCAAAGGGGTTTATTTCGCAATGATAACTGGCTCATTGTACAGTATACCACTTATTACATCGTTTCCTATGAAATATTGATTTAAAATTCTTTTTTTGTTTCCCATAATGACATGCACCATAGCAACAGTTTGTTATACATAGCAGTGGTCTGTTATAAAGAAACAACAAACCACTGGTCACCATAATTGACCAATCAGAATCGAGTATTCACGTCGGCCATGGACTAAAATGAGATGCCTATGTATACAGTAGTGTGCAGTGAAGATTATACACCACCACTTTTGTCTAAAAGGGCATCATTACATTTTTTTCTGAAAAATTGCCATTTTCAGTGTTTTTGTTTATTAGCCATACTTTTACCTCAATATACTTGTCGGAATGATAATTTTTTTTGGGTTCTCATTTCCTACAATAGTACTGTTCAATACATTTTCGCCCAAAAATTATAGAGAATTAATTTTTTACTTCGTTTTATTAGGAGCCCTTTTATACAAAAGTGGTGGTGTATAATCTTCACTGCACACTAACATATATCAATACTTTTCAGGATTTATAAAAAAAAAATGATTTGAAAGAAGTCATATTTGCAGTTGTCTAGATTTTTAAAAACCCCAGAAACCCAAAGATTATTTATTTATTTTTTTATTTATTTACTTACGATAAGGTCTTACATAGCCAGTTGATGCTTGAGAACTGGCTGGGACTACTGTGGCCATTCCATGACCAAAATAGGTGAAGAAAATATGAATCTGCCTGAGCGTCTGCAATGCATACGTTGCAGACATCGCAGCCGTAATGTCTAGCGCCAGTAACTGTGATGCACAGGTGGTAGTCTTTGTTCCATGTACATTTTTATCTGCAGGGAAATCTACGGTAACATCCGGTAGATCATGTATACCTCACGGATGCCTTCACGGTTGCAGTGGTTGAATTGATCTGATGCTTGACCTGCAGTAAATTTCAACATGATAAGTGGAAGCCCCATGCTGCCGGTTACATATTCTGACGGAAGTGCACGGAACACTTACAGGATAATGCTGGTTGACCCGCAGAGGGTAATAACTTTGATACATATGTGGGAGTTGCTTTTCCATGTACATTTTTATCTCTACTAAAATCTATGGTAACATCTGCTAGGTCATGTGTGCCTAATAAATGCCTTTATGGTCGCAACAGTCGAATTGATTCGATGCTTGACCCATGGTCATTTTTAACATGACCAAACGTTCTGTGAATGTAAGCCCCACCCTGCCGGTTCTCAAGGTCGCTCCCCTGCTCTTACGTATTTCAATGCCTGGTGAACTCCGGAAGGCAAACAAACATCTACTGTCAGAGTAGTTCCAACAGTTCCAAGTAAACCAGTATCAGAGTCATTAACTGTGGCACTTTATACATTATACAGGGATTTCTTATCACACTCTCAAAAAATGGAGGCACTAGTGTGAACTTAGATGGGTACCAGTGCTTGCCAGTCGGTGTGGGTGGCACCCTTCTGAGAGATGATTGTGTATCTGTAACTGCTGGACCATCTTTGCATCTTATTGAATTACCGACTAATTCATAATTAAGTAACTTATAGGTTATGCATTTTTGGGCACTTTTCTCTTGCGACCCTCTGGATAGCTGCAAGGAACCTGAGGATTGAAAGAGTATAAATTTGTTTGTTTGTTTGTTTGTTTGACATCACTTCGTACCATTTCTGCTCATCAAAAGGTGCACTTCTGGTCTCTGAAAGAACAACACTGCACTTCCGAGCGAGCAGTTTTTGAAAGGGAACATTCGTACCTACAATTTTGAGAGTGCATGTACAGTGTTGGATTACTGCATCTCCTTATTCCTGGGTAAGAGTTGCACAAATATATTCTTTTCACTAGTTGCTGCTAATAACCGGGTTAATCTAATACAAACTGTTTAAGTGGACTTGATGAAAAAAGCACGTGGTCCATTAGGCTCTACTGGGCATTAGATTTCTGTCGGTGGGAGTTGGAGACTTTTGCCCTTTTCAGATGCTTCTTGGCAGGACCTGCTACTCAGTGATTAATATTCTACCAGAGCTCAGAGAAATAAACTCACCATCAGAACATGTTGCCATGGCATCTGCAGCCCAACACGGCACGTCAAAACTTTGTTTGGCAGCGCTAAAATGGCTCCGCATGCTACATTGTTCCTCTTCCCCTCCATTTTGCAGTGAGGCCTCCTCTTTCATAAGGATGTCAAATTTCTGTTTATTTGCTCTCTACATTAATCACCACTTTTATGAGCAGCACAGAAGAATGTTTTCTCTTCCTTTTACTCCAGGCAGGAAGGGCCAGCAAAGCTGAAGTTTCTTGCCGAGCGCCAGACAAAGAATCAAGCTATTAACATTCTCTTTCGGCTAACCTCACTTCATATCACATAAACAATTTATTTTGCGCTTACAAATGGCCATTACGGCTCTGTTAGTTTTCCCATTGACTCCTCGGTGTTGTTTTATATTTTTTCCCAGCCAGATTCTTCCTGTGGCCTTGATTAACTCTTAATAGTGCTGCAGACTCATTATCAAAGAAGTATCAAGGGAGTCTGCTGAAGTCAAAAAGGCACTGAAACGTCTAAAAGTGATTGCACGTCATTACCGTTTCATTAAGTCAACTGGCCTGCAATTCTCGGGTCATGGCGCACTTTTTGTAATTCGTAGTCATCATGTTGTTATATATGATGAAGAGCCTACCTTCTTACCATTACCTTTACACCGTAAGCCTAATCAGTCATTGGCTTGTTATCGGAGAGAGAGAAGGAAAAAAAAACAGAAGGAAGGCAAGGGTCAACTTCTTGTTCACGGAAACACTGCTGCATGGCGCATGTGGTGCACCAACAGGTCCTCATCTTAAAGATAATTAAATCTCCATTTGTTCCTCGCACCCCTAAGTTTACTCCTGTATATAAAGTGATTGCATGGTGAGTTGAATTCTTGAGTTGTAATACTTACAGAGTTTTCATAACTACATCTAACATTGTTTTGATGTAGCGTTCATTACAAAGCTAGTACACAAAACGGAGAAGAATTCATATGAGCAACAGAGGTTCTATTATATTTCCCAGACTCACCGTGACCAACAAGTTTTAATTGTTTATGCTTTTCATATGAATTAGATTACTGATTTGCAGCCATGAGGATTAGATTGGTTTTATCTATAATTATATTTATTCGATGCAGTTTTCAAGCATAAGGTTAATCAATATTATTTTCATATTAAATATTGATATAGCCTTTATCAGTATTAATATTTGTTCATCTGGTACCCTTATATTTCTATCGTTATTTATGTCTTGTATGCACTTACATGCCCCCCCACACTGTTTTGGTAAAGCCGTGACCTTATCTTTGGACATCTTGACCTTATCTTTGGACAGTTAATGACTATAAATCGAATTGAATTAAGTAAGAATATTAACTAGTATGTACGCCTCACAGCAAAAAGGTCCTGGGTTCGATTCCCGGGCTCGGGCATTTTTGTGTAGAGTTTGCATACTCTTCTGGGTACTCCGGTTTCCTCCCACAGTCCAAAAACATGCATAGGCTAATTGGCTGTTTCAAATCACCCTTAAGTGTGTGTGTGTGTGTGTGTGTGTGTGTGTGTGTGTTGGCCCTGAGATGGCCTGATGAGCTGTTCAAGGTATACCCCGCTCTCGCCCAGAGACGGCTGAGATGGACGCCAGCCTTCCCGCGACCCTAATTAGGATTAGGCGGCTTAGAAAAATGAATGAGTGAATGAATATTAAGTTTTTCAAGAAGGTCCTGGGTTTGAGTCTTGGGGTCGGCAAAGGCGTTTTTATGTGGAGTTTTCACCTTTTCCCTGTGCTTACGTGAGTTTCCTCTGCCTACTCCAGTGTCCTCCCACACTCCAAAAACATGCACATTAGGCTAAGTGGCTGTTCCAAATTGCCTCTAGATGTGAGTATAATTGTGAATGATTGTGTGTGTCTGTGTGTGTGTGTGTGTGTGTGTGTGTGTGTGTGTGTGTGTGTGTGTGTGTGTGTTTTGGTCCTGCAATGGTGTGGCGAGCTGTTCAGGGTGTACCTCGCCTTCGCCCAGAGTCGTCCAGCCTTTTTGCGACCGTAGTAGGATAAAGTGGTTCAACAAATGAATACAAAAAAAGTTTCTGTATAACTGTAAGGGTAATAAAGCACATCATAAGTGTGTGTGTGTGTGTGTGTGTGTGTGTGTGTGTGTGTGTGTGTGTGTGTGTGTGTGTGTGTGTTTTTGTGTGTGTGTGTGTGTGTGTGTGTGTGTGTACTTGTACTTAATACAATCTAAGGGCTGTAACACATTTTTATCCAACAGAATAAGGACATCTTTTAAAAAATGTGAGGATATTTTAGCAAATCCAGAAAAAAAATTTTTACTTAAAAAAAAAAATTATTTTAGTTCGGGGATATTCTGGTGACGTTCATTTCGTGAACTGTTCTCCAACTACTCAACTAACTTCTCAACTCTATTCAAATGTATTAAAATGTATTTGCAGTCAATTCTAGAATTCCAGAAAGCTTCTCCAGACCATCCCCAAACACTTCCAGACTATCCTCAAACATCGCTAATTATTGCTAACTGTTCCTCGTATATTCGTCTTTTTTTTTTTTTTTCTTTGTGAATACAAGAGCTATTCGCCCTAATGTTGGGCGAGGAGTTAGTAACCTTAGAGAATAGCTTGGGAGTGATTGGGAAACATTTTTTTGTTTTGTTTTGTTTAATTTGTCGAAAGCTTTTTTTAAGCATTTTTAAAATACATTTTTTGGATTTGCAACCATGGGAAACATTCCGAGAAAATAGTGAATACTAGAGAATAGTAAAGGAGTTTTGGGGGGGTGTTTGCCACCGTTTGCAGTTTGGTGATACACCCCCTTGAGGGTTAAAACTTGTTTTGGGGGTTCAGGGTTTAGAATTAATTTTAGTTTAGGATTAGGGTAATGTGTAGGCATTTAGTTTATATGGTTAAGGTTAAGGGGTTGGCCGTATGTTAATGAGTGTCCCCACAAAGACTGTGTGTGTGTGTGTGTGTGTGTGTGTGTGTGTGTGTGTGTGTGTGTGTGTGTGTGTGTGTTTGTGTGTGTGTGTGTGTGTGTGTGTGTGTATGGAATATTTCCAACTGTCCCAAGCAGACCTGACGTATTGTTCTTGCCCAGAGGAAACGAGAGCCAAGCAATACACTTTATAGACACAAATACTCGTAAATTGCAAGTGTCACCTTAAAGGCGAGTGCTTTTATTTTTGTTAGCAGAGCTACTGAGAGGGCTTCAGTCATGTATACTCTGGGAATTCAGCACTTTTCACATCAACCTGCTCAAGCTGCCATGCCTCAGAGGCAATGATCTGGAGCCAGAAGCTCTTCATATAACCGTCAGCTGACGGTTCTCCTTTCCGTATGACAGAAATGATGTCGTTTCAGGTTGGAAAAAAAAAAAATACAGTCGTAGTGATTGTTTTTACTTTGGTGTTCTTGACATCCTGATTGGGGGATATAGAGAGGTGAATAATAAAGTGACGGCTTATTACAGATTAAGAAAAACAAATACACGCCAAAGCAAATGTATAATCCAATATCTTCTACATTTGTTTTTAATATGTTGGAAAGCAAACATTATGCGGAAAGTGAGCTTCCCTGTTTAAATTGAGTTTATCATCAGATCCAGGGTTTAGGAATCAGTTGAAATGTAATTTAGCCTGGTGGGTGATAACATGCAGAATTGAAACAATTGCTAGCAAGTGTTGTACGTGAATGCGCATTCGTATTCCAATATTTGCTCTGTTGTTTGTATAATCTCTTAGCTACAATTAATTTGGAAGCTAACACAGCAGAAAACATCAACATATGCACACACACACACACACACACACACACACACACACACACACACACACACACACACACACACACAATGCTTTTCATCAGGTTTTACCCTTCAAACTGTAACCAGGGAAATTCAGTATCAAGCTGATTCCTGCTCATTGCCAAGTGGGCTAGGAGCAACACACAAAGGGAACATTCATATATTCCAATTAGATTTGCCACACTTGACTGACTCTAATGTGCACAGGAGTCGGAGGGCCCACTGAATGTCTGTTTTCCATTTTTGTTGGTGTGCGCAAATTAAGTCGGAGTAAGCAAGTTGCTCTTTTTTTTTGTTTGTTTGGGTTTTTACTTTTTGAATGCATGTGTGTGTGTTTTATTTCTTTTAATTACCGGATGTTTCTGAGAGACCCTCTCTGGCATACGTTTGAGATGGAGTTAGTGTCTGGATGCAAAGCAGAGTGTAATTCCTGCCTGCGTACAATATAAGAAATTGGAAAATGCACTATATAAAATACTCGGCTTAAGTACAGTATTAGATCCTGTTACTCAAACTGTTTAAAGTAGTTTTGCTGTTTTCAGTTCTTGGTCGGGCGGCACGGTGGCGCAGTGGTTAGCACGTCCGCCTCACAGCAAAAAGGTTCCGGGGTTTGATTCCTGGGCTTGGGGCGTTTCTGTGTGGAGTTTGCATGTTCTACCCGTGCTTGTGTGGGTTTCCTCCGGGTACTCCGGTTTCCTTCCACAGTCCAAAAGTATGCACAGTAGGCAGATTGGCTGTTCCAAATCGCCACTAGGTGTAAGAGTGAGTGTGAATGGTTGTGTGTGTTGCCCTGCGATGGCCTGGTGAGTTGTACAGGGTGTACGCCGCCCTAACCCAAAGTTGGCTGAGACGGGCACCAGGCTCCCCGCGACCCTAATTAGGATGAAGTGGCTTAGAAAATGAATGAATGAATGAAGTTGTTGGTCTTCCAACAATTTTATGAACAAATTGCTTAAAAGCAATTTAAATGCTTAATGCTTTCGTACATTCTAAATTCTTATAATGTACTCTTAAGGGGTGTTCACAAATGAAGCACTGACAAGAGATCATATATAAGTTAATGAACGCCACAGAAATGAGCGACGACAGGCAAAATTTTCTCAAGTGGTGTGAAGTGGGTGGGTACAGAGTTAAACTGAGCGGAACCTTCATGCGACACTATTCGAGCAATTACCAATCAGAGCCTAAAGTTGCCGTCGACTGACAAGATGCTGTCAAACTTGGAGGCCACCAAGACATTTTTCGCAGAGAAACAATGAACATGAGTTTAATGATTCCGCCTACATCACCAAGAAGGAGCAGCGCACTCTTGCAGTGTGCTTTACGACTTTGCACTGAAGTTTTATAAGTATAATAATTGGAAATGCTATGCTTGGGTACATGTTTCCGAAACAGCCAGTATTTCAAGTGAGTATATATTTATATACGTAAACTCTTCCTGATTCAGGATGGACAGGAGTTTCTGTTTTATACTTACAGTACCTCGCAATAATTAGCTTTTTTTTAATGATAATTATTTGGAAGCCGGAAACATGCGAGAGGGTTACCTAGGCAACCAGAGCTGGCCACAAGCATTTTGCCAAAAGATTGACTAAGCGATCCACTTGTCAGTTGATTCACTTATTAATCATAGCTTCCTACGGAGACTCCACTTTAGATGTACAGACCTATCACATCGCTAAATTTTGGAAACTCCTCTTGGTGATGCACATCAAGTCCCATTCTCCTCATCTCCACCTCCACCGAGCAGCAGATGGGAAAAGTAAACTAAAGTAAGTAGAGTCCCATCTCTTTCCCTTCAGGAGCCTCGGTGTTCACGTGGCGATGTTTCTCCCAACACAAAGCCAAACCCATCTTCTTTTTTATGCACAGCGTGAGCAGGCTGGCTTCAAATAAGGTAGACCACAGACCAGCGGCGTCAACTCCACACAGGTTTGTCAAATGTCAGCCAAGCCGCCAAACGGCTTTCAAAAGGACCACAGTTGAAATTATATGTCAGCTGAGAAGATTTTAACCCGCTGGAAAAAAAAAAAGGGAAAGAAAAAAAAAAAGACTGAGCAGACTTATTTGGTCATGGCTGAAAATCCGCACAATTTAAAATGTACTTTCCCCCCCCCTTTCCAGTTCCAACATTGCGACATTTCCTTCAAAATACCTGTGGAGACAAGTGGGGAGGGATGGATGCAGGAACCTTTGCTCAGCTGACTGATTTGTAGACAATCAACCATGTTTTATGTCAAGAGATAAAGATTCCGAAGCCACAACTGGGTGTAAATGTGCTATTAAGTGGTAAAGAGGGTTCAGCTTCTTTCCATCATTTTTTCCCCTTAAACCTTGGAAGACATGAGAATAATGTCTTCTTTAATAATAGACCGAATCTATTCTCACACAGCACCGATTCAATGCATGTAGCTGGTTACTCAGAATGTCCATTAAAAATTTTTATAAAATTTATATATATATATATATATATATATATATATATATATATAGTATATAAAGTTTGGTGTGTATACCATAGTATATGACTTTATAGCAGGATTAGCACAGCTGAGACTTAGCAACATGATAGCTTTGCGTGTGCCAGGCCACAGGAGAAAGATTATACATTAGTGACCATTTTGTATTCCTGGATGCAAACCACGCTCAAATATGCAGCACGCTGTGTAAACCCATAGGTGTCCATCGCAGCCAACCAAAAGTGTGGTGAGATGTGTCGGCGCTACCACAGGCTCAATTCAAACCCCAACACTTTCTGTGCTCGTCCATCATCCCCGCCTCCCCACTGGGTAAACATGCGATACGAGTGTAGACTCGGGCCTCACAAAGCCACGGAATTATAAAAATAAGTATCAACTACTGGAGGCCCATTCTGTGCAGGTCCTGTAAAAATAAAAGGCCCTGAGATCTTTTTCTTGGAACGCTTCTTCTCTTTGTCTCCCAACGGCCAGGACGAGACTTTTGCAATGATGAGAGCAAAGCAGGAGTTCCACATAAAGACAGGTCATGGGGGCCGTGTGTGCAATGGGTGGGACTGGTAGGAGGTATTGCAGACTATCATGTTCCCCAGGAGAGTTTCTTACGTTCCAGAGCAGAAGCTGAGGTCTGGCACATCAGCGTTCTGTTAATTTTACTCGCCTGGATTATTTGGTTTGGCAGGCTCTCTGAAGAGCTTGGTGAAGACTGCCCAACCACGACGGTTAACGTCCCCCAACCACTGTCTTCGAGTTGGTTTAAAAACTTTCGATCACCAGTTGTGGATAATGTGGAAGAGATTTCTTGCTAGTAATAGCCTAATAAATTAATTCTTATGCTCCCACCCACCCACCCCACCATACTTTTCAAAGTATGACCCAAATGATAAATCAACCTGAAAAAATACATGAACAAGGGATATTTTATATGATCGCCTACAAATAAAGTTAAGAATGCTAACGTCACATTTTACCCCCTGACCAATCAGATTTAAGAAAATGTAAAAGTTATTTTAATATATATTTTTTAGCACATGAAACTATGTTTAAGATGCCCTATTAAACATTATTAAAATGTCATTACCCACACCATTGCCTCTGTTAAATCCTGACCTCTGTACAGCTGCTGTTGGGAGTTTGAACCCACAACTGCGGATCAGGATCAGACCATTGTGCATCTCTAAACAGATGCCTTTTTCCTGGCCTGATGATGTGAGGGTAAATATTTGTTGTTGCAATATTTTTGAGGTGCAGAAAGATTAAAACAAGCCGCACACCCATGTCCTGCTGCCAGATGCCACACATCTGGGAGTGCATATCCATATCGCAAGTGACAGTATGGCAGTATCACAATAAAATCACAATGTCTCTGTAAACAATCCATCAGTGGGAATAACAGCCAGTCATTTCAAATCAATCAGCTTGAACCAACTTTTAAACAATGATACCAATCAACTCATACCACTGGCGCACAGGGATCCATCAGCTAAAGGAAAGTGGATGGAATGAGTTCTAACTTTATGAAATGGACCCATCAAGTTAAAGCAGAAATACTTTCATTGACAACATATAATTTTTGTTAATTTTGCCAAGATTAGGAGTCTCGTGCCAAAACGTCTGGTTCTCTCACATTAGTCTTCCACATGAACAGTTACTATTCATTTCAGGGAAAAAGTCCACAATCTGTCAACGTTTTGTTTTGTTTAATTCAGATTAGGGTTCTTTGGGTTCTTTAGTACTTACAACTCTTGGAAATCTTGATTAGTTATAAATTCCCACAGGTTTCCTGCTTCGTCATAATATTATATGATGATGTATGGTTTGCAGCTACTGTGGTCATTCATTCATTTGCTGAACCGCTTAATCCTGCTAGGGACGCGGGGAGGCTGGAGCCTTTCCCAGCCGACTTTGGAAAACGGGGTACACCCTGAACAGCTCGTCTGTCTATCGGAGGGCCAACACACACAACCATTCACACTCACACCTAGGGGGCAATTTGAAACAGCCAGTTAGTCTAATGCACATTGTTTTTAGACTGGAGGAGGACCCTGGAATACCCGGAGAAAAACCTATGCAAGCGCACAGAGAAATGCCCGGGACTCGAACCCAGGACCTTCTTGCTGTGAGGCAGACGTGCTAACCCCTACGCCACCGTGCCTCCCTATTATGTCTAGAAAAGTCTAAATATATAAATTGTGCCGCTTACTGCTGAGTTGCTTAAAAGACTCATATTTAAACCAGACTCATTCATTCATTCATTTTCTAAGTCGCTTAATCCGGGCGGGGTACAGCCCGTCAGACCATCGCAGGGCCAAAACACACACACAACCTTTCACAATCACTATTTGGAACAGCCAATTAGCCTACATGTTTTTGGACTGTGTGAGGAAACCTTAATACCCAGAGGAAACCCAAGCAAGCACAGGGAGAACATGCAGACTCCACACAAAAACGGCTGAGCCCAGGAATCGAACTTGCTGTGAGTTGGACATGGTAACCACTGCGCCACTGTGCCTCCCTTAAACCAAATTCATTCATTCATTCTCTGAACAGCTTAATCCTGATTAGGGTCACGGGGAGGCTGGCGCCAACAATGGCTTACTCTTTGCAAATGACAGCAATGGTTGTTTTAAATGCCTCTCACCACGGAAAGTGAGAGACATGGCTGGCCTTTGATAACCCAGTTAGCTGCACTGAGGTGACAACAACTTGGACATAGTGGGGCTTGAACCCCCGACCTTTGGATCAGTAAGCAAGCACCCTACAACCAGGCCACCACTGCCCCTAAAAAAGAGGGAAGCAACACAAGAAATGACTTCAGCTGCACAATGTGTGAATAGTAGCAAAAATGTAGTATCAGTGTAGCAGCCAAAATTCTTCAAGGCCTTAAGACCTGGATGTGAGCAATGAAAGTAAAGATGTGACAGGTTGGTTAGAGAAAAGTAAATGAATAGTACTACAAGATAATAAGCCAGTAAAAATACATAGTGGGTGATGGGAGTTTAGATGGAATACTCAATAAACATAGTAAAGAACTCTCTTAAACCATAGACAGGTATGTACAGCACAGTCCCCAAATCTCACTGTGGGGTTCTCACCAGTTTCTTTAATTTTTTTTGCCAGTAAAGAAGGAGAAAACTGAAAGAAGAGGAAAAGAGGAGGCAGAAGTTTGGCGAGTGGTGGAGAGGTCTTCTGTGTGGAGTTTGCATGTTCTCCCCATACTTGCCTGAGTTTCCTCTGGGTACTCTGGTTTCCTCCAACAGCCCAAAGACATGCAAATTAGCTGGGATTTGCTGTCCTGCGACCCTGACGAATAAGTGGTCAAGATAATGGATACATGGAACTGGAGGCAAAGTTAATGAATGCATGCATGTCACACTAGCTCTATCATTTTAGTAAATAAGCTGTTAGCTTGCAGTCGGTGCTCCTTTTCGAACACATAATGGTAATTATTTAGCGCACTTTCTTAGTAGAATTAATCATTTTGCTCAAATAGTGAAATATCCAACATTATATCAAAGGTACTGTATTGTGTCTGTAGAAGCTTAGTTTAGCACTACATCTTGCATGCAGAATATAAGACACTTTTCTGAGAGTTTATACAGTATATATATATATATATATATATACACAAATACAGGAGGTAATTCATGAAGATATAATGATCATGAAGAAGACAAGTGACAGTGTGGTCAGTGAAATGGTGAAGTGGGCTCATGGTGAAGTGGGCAGGCTTTCACAAAACGAACATTCAAGCCAATGGGAGAGAAAGGACCCTGAGTTCCCAAAAACACTTTGTGTAAGGAAACAATGTCCATGATTTTTCATGTTCAAGTCTCCAACAACACTGAAAGGTTTGGGTCTCTGAGCTCCAGTGAAGGGAAATTGTAAATGCAAACACATCCTATACAACTGAATGCTTCAAATTTTGTGGCAACAGTTTACAGAGCAACTATATATGTCAGGTGTCCACATAGTTTTGGCCATATAATATATATTCATTCATTCATTCATTCATTCATTTTCTATGCCGTTTGATCCTGATCTCAGCCGACTCTGGGCAAGGGTGGGGTACACCCTGGAGGGCATGCAAGGCCAACGCAGGGCTAACACACACACACACACACAAAGATTCACACTCACAGTCACACCTAGGGGTGATTTGGAACAGCCAGTTAGCCTACTGTGCATGTCTTTGGACTGTGGGAGGAAACCTGGAGGAAACTGTGGGAGGAAACCTGGAGGAAACCCACGCAAGCATGGGGAGAACATGCAAACTACACACAGAAACACCTGAGCCCGGGAATCGAACCCCGGACTTTCTTGCTGTGAGGCGGACATGCTAACGCCATATAATATATATATATTTACATATATATACATATATATTTTTTTCCCATTTTTCTCCCTAATTTAGTCGTTTCCAATTCCCACCCATTAACTTTTAGCCTTCCCCATCACATGACCACCACCGACCAGGGAGGGGCGTAAGGAAGCACATGCCCCCTCCGTGACAGGTGATGCTGCCGCCCGCCTCTTTTTTGAACTGATGCGCTTGCGTATTTGGAGGCGGCCTAACACACTCGGAGGGAAAGCGCTATCCGCCCCCTCGTACGAATGAGCTCACAGACGCCCATGATTGGCT
>JBCNYH010000012.1:50350812-50366399 GCA_039654325.1 Tandanus tandanus
ATACACGGGGGAGGTTGTGTTGTTCGTGGTTTTTTTGGTTGTGTGGTGGGGGGGTGGTGGTGTGTGTGTGTGTGTGTGTGTGTGTGTGTGTGTGTGTGTGTGTGTGTGTGTGTGTGTGTGTGTGTAAAATGTAATTAGAAAAGGATAAATAGGGATGTTTTTGGTAAAATGCTCTTGTGCTGTTATGGGAAAATAATACAGTCCACACCGGTAATAAATAAAGATCACAGGCAGCAGATGGCGCCATTATATTATATTCACTTTAAGGTTATTAAAAGTCTGTCTCTCTCTCTCTCTCTCTCTCTCTCTCTCACACACACACACACACACCGTATTTGCTGTCAAAAGGGCAGATGTGTTGTGTCATTGGCCATTTCTGCTGTCAATCAATGGCGTTACCTCGGAGACAAAACATTAAAGCCTTATCATCATGGATTCATATTGTACTGTCTCTCTCTCTCTCTCTCTCTCTCCCTCTCCTGTGTTTGTATTCCTGTTTTCGGGAAATCCGTGCTGATACAAAAATAGAAACAAATGCCTGCACATATGTGTCTTGGTGTGTGTGTGTAGGGTATATTCCTGTTTGGGAAATCCACATTGTCGTGAAAACACCCACGACCCACTGTAAGCCTCACACACACACACACACACACACACACGTGTGTGTGTGTGTGTGTGTGTGTTTGTGTTAGCGATGACTCACAGCCTCCTCCAGTGAGACTTAAAGCAGATGAAGAGTTCAGTATTCTGTCAATCACGTCCCGTGTGTGTGTGTGTGAGTGTGTGTGAGTGTGTGTGTGTGTGTGGCTGATTAAAGTGAGCTGAGATGAGTCCGTGCTCGAGATGAAAGCAGTGGAAAATAAGAGAGGAAGTGCACTTTTAAAATAAATCATCATCAGGATGGTGAGAAGAATCTTCAGAAGGTTCTTCTGTATTAAAGCGTCCGTCAGCTGCTCTGATTTCAGGGCCAGAAACATTAAAGTCTTTTATAAGGTAGGAGTGACATGTGAGTGATGCCTCGTCGACAAACTGGGTTTTACAGACGACTGAAAAGATTTTAAAAATCTGTCGGTGCTTATTTCTTGTGCTTGTTTATGATAATAAGAGAAACAACATTTGTTTATTTATTTATTTATTCATTCATTTTCTGAGCTGCATAATCCTACTAGGTTTGCAAGGAGGCAGGAGCCTATGTCAGCCAACACCGAGCGAGGGTGGGGTACACCCTGAACAGCTTACCAGTCCACCACAGGGCCAACACTCTCACACCTAGGAGCGGCACGGTGGTGTAGCGGTTAGCATGTCTGCCTGACAGCACGAAGGTCCTGGGTTTGAGTCCCGAGTTCGGTGAGGGTGTTTCTGTGTGGAGTTTTCATGTTCTCTTTGTGCTTGTGTGGGTTTTCTCCGGGTACTCCGGTTTCCTACCACAGTCCAAATACATACACGTTAGGCTAATTGGCTGTTCCAGATTGCCCCTAGGTGTGAGTGTGAATGATTGTGTGAGTGTTGGCCCTGTGATCCCCACGACCCTAATAGGAGTTAAGCACTTCAGGAAATGAGAGAGTGAATTAGCCTAATGAGCATGTCTTTATACTGTAGGAAGAAACCGGAGTACCCGGAAGAAACCCATGCAAGCACAGGGAGAACACGCAAACTCCGTACAGAAACACCCTCGCCGGGCCCGGGAGTCGAACCCAGGACCTTCTTGCTGCGAGGTGGACATGCGAACCACTACACCACCGTGCCGCCCATCATGAAGACTTGGCGAGGGAAAATAATCCAATTCCGTGTGGTAGAAGGAACTCTCATCACCGACTCGCAGGATGTTTAAACGATCCTGATCTTGTAATTTCCGTAAACGTGCGTTTATAAATTCAGCTCCTCACGGATGCATCGTTAAGTAGAAGGTGGTGTCGCAGGGATTTGTGCGGCGTGTTAATCAGAAGACACGGACAAATGAACTGGGAAAAAGAACCTGTGCAGATTAGATCTTTTATTAGACACGGCGTAACCGGGGACTCGTTAACGTAAAAACTTCAGTCTTTATTCCGTAAAACGGAAAGTACGGGGATTAATTAATTATCGTAAGTAGGATACAACTGAGTCACAGAGCCCTGGTACGTTTCAGCTCACACCACTCGCGAGTACGTTCGTCCAGAGTGTACCAAATATTCTGCTGAATGCAGACTTTATTGGAAAAGGGGCGTGGTCTTAAATTATTAAGACAATCCCCCCCCCAAAAAAAACAGGAACGCTGACGTTGGAAGAATGAGGAACAAAAAAATGTTTAAATGAAACTAATTTTCGACTAGTACCAAGCACCGTATCCCTGCGTACCCAATTTCACACATGCGCAGTCAACGCACACAGTCTGCGCAGACACAAAATCTGGGTGAAATTCGATAAAAACATTTTTGTTTTGATTAGCATTAATACAAAAAGGGTGAATAAATCCAGGAAATGACAGGAGGAGCCACCGTGGGACTCATGACATGTTTCACAAATCCAGCCAATCACATCATTTTTGAATGGCAGTGTGATAGAATTAAAAGAAAGCGCTATCCGCCCTCTTCCACACACATAAGCTCCCAGAGGCCTACGATTGGCTAACGCTACTGTGAGTAAAAATGGAGGGAGACTAATGCACCGCCCACTCCGAGAACACAGAGAATTCTGTTGAGTCTGGCCTGGATGTGAATCTTACTTGAGCTCAGGATGTTAACGGGATCGTGTTTCTATTGGGAGCCAGTAAATACCTTCACCAAGGACGTTACGCTTTTGGTAAGATTTGTTTGTGTTTGTTTGTTTTACCAGAGGTGGAGCGTTTTGTAAGGAAGACTTCACTAGATTTTGGAGATGATTCCGATCAAATTCTGGATCCAGGAATTTTAAAAAAGTTTATTTAAAAAAACCCATTTTTGGATATTTTAGTTAATTGCTGGGCTTGGCCGGGGTTTGCGCTCCCTGAGTGCTCTTTCTATTAATTTCTTTATTTTAATTATCAGAAGGAAGTCAATAATAAGCTCTTCCTCTTTTGCTGCTGCTCTTGGTTTGTACGGTGATGTGCTGGAGTGTCGAGGTGAACGTGCAACTGTTAGCGAGTGCAGACCAGAACCCGCGAATTATTTTCTCCGAGTCGTGACTAAATTGCACCTGTCTTCAGACGGCTAAATTATAGGGGTCTGAAATCTGGATGGAGTTCAGTGTGTTTTCTTTCAGCTGTTCTGCAGTTAACATACTGAACACAACTCACAGCGGACCGAGAGGAACCTCGGGCTTCGAGCTCTGAGGATTTTCAGGTCATGCTCGGTTTAAAACCGTCCACTGGACGCTCAGCTCTGTATTCACGCAGCATACCAGGGTGCTTGGAGTGTGTGTTCAAGTCAAACTGGGAATGAAGTGAGACACTCTTTCATCCGCCTTCACTATTTTTCATGTCAAGGAGTCTGGGATGGAAAGTACTCAGGAAAATGGCTGCGCTAGCTTCTCAATTAGACTAATTAAATAAAAAGTTGGCAGCGTGCATGGAGGCAGATTGGAATGCATTGTGTGTGTGTGTGTGTGTGTGTGTGTGTGTGTGTGCATGTGTGTGTGTGTGGGGACGTGGCTAAGTTCGCCCAAATCGCTTAAATGTAAAATTTTTAATTGAAAATGTATGTAATTGTTGTTATGGTGACGTTTTCTTTTCTGTAAAGTAAATCGTGTTTATGTAACATGTAGGGAAGGAGTCTCCAGTGTCATCGCTTTGTAACGGCGCTAAAGCTGTAACTTTAAGGACTGTTTCATTTTCTATGTAAGCTACGCGGCTGTAATTGCAAAGCTCACGCTCGTACGTTTTATCACACAGAGAACGCGCCTCACGTGGTACCTTGTCAGCTGCAATACACTTCTTATCCAACGGGGGCAGCAGTGTGTCGAGTAACATCTCGGGTAGAAGTGAATATGGCTACTGGGGGTAATTCAGAGCAGCAGGTGTGAGTATGAGCGGTTGTGTGTGTATTTAGGATGAACTGCCGAGCTGTTCAGGTTCTACCCCGCCTTCACCCAGAGACGGCTGAGATAGGCTCCACCCTTCCTGCGACCCTAGTGGAATTAAGCAGTTTGGAAAATGAATGAATGTGAAAGGAGGGACGTATTTTATATTACTGCTGAATCACACTCACACTGTGGAGTGTACGGCACTCAAAGTATAATAGAGATAACACCACATACGAATGAGGTCACACAGACGCTCCTTGTCGTTAGCCATGATTGCAGTAATCGCTCTTCTTTTCTTATAAGACATTTCTTCAAGGCAACAGTGTATTGGTTCCATTGGTGCAGCTATAATTTGGACAACACTGCGTCACGCTCTCCTTGTGTAGCTCGATGCTTTTGCATTCAGGTCATTGTTTACTGTCTTTATCATGAGAATATACTGAGGACTGACTTCCCAGCTGAATTCCTGGAGCGGTTCACCAAAGAGCAGATAGGCTCCGCCCACTGAAAGTGTACGTCATCATTTGGTGGGTTGGCGTATGTAAATGTGACACCTGTGCAAAAGCAAGTTCATTCAACCGCAACGGTTCAGCCAACAGAGCACACGGGGGTATAGTGTGTGTATGTGTGTGTGCGCAGTTATGTGGGTGAGTTTGTGCCAGTTAAGCCCCTGTAAGCTTGTGCATCATTAACTATAAAATCCCTCCTAATGTCTTCAAACACATGTGGAGAGAGAGATAGACAGAGAGAGAGAGAGAAAGAGAGAGACTGAGTGTGTGCATGTGTGTGTGTGTGTGTGTGAGAGAGAGAGAGAGCATGTGTGTGTGTGTGTGTGTGTGTGTGTGTGTGTGTGTGTGTGTGTGGTCATACCAGACTAGGTAGGTGAATTAAGCGAGGTAAAAGTGTTCCACATCGATAGCCCTGTTTTTGTGACTATCGATTAGAATTTGTATAACAAGCAGCAGGAGATGCCCCGTATGAATCTTTAACTCGGTGGTCCAGGACGAGCTCAGGGAAGGTGCATGACCATCAAGATCAACAGCAGCACAAAAGCATCTTTTATCACCTGGAGGTCTCCCGTTGTTACGTCGACAATAGAGACGACTCGTTCAATGATTATAAACGTCCACAGGAGGAGAAAAAAATCTCCCCCACTGATGTAAATGACTATCGACGTTGTGCTGTTTAAAGTGGTTTTCTAAGGCTTTGTGAGGTGTAGTGCAGTGGTTTTGTGTGTCAAGACAGCAAGAGATCAAAAAAGTTTCCTGCCTTAGTTCACTTTGTCTGAGACTCTCACCAGTTTGACTGAAATAAGAGGCAGAACTTTAAAGCTGCTGCTGCAGAACTACTCGCTTTATGAGACAGTATAATCAATACTCAGACATTTAACTAGTAAATATGTCATGTAATCCATGATGCATCCTCTATTATAATTACACTATATATAAGATGGATATGTCAGTATCTTATGATATGTATATTTGGACATGACGTGATCCGTAATTATTTTTTGTTTTTGTTTAGCGTAACGTGTGGGTATCACAGTGTCGTGGTGGTTAGCACGTCGGAGGTCCTGGATTCGATTCCTGGGCTCGGGTGTTTCTGTGTGGAGTTTGCATGTTCTCTCCATGCCTGCTTGGGTTTCCTCCGGGTACTCCGGTTTCCTCACACAGTACAAAGATATGCACAGTAGGCTAATTGGCTGTTTTAAATTGCCCTCAGATATGAGTGTGAATGGTTGTGTGTGTTGGCCGTGCGATGGCCTGGCGAACCTTATTGACGGACGTGGTTAGCACGTCTCCTTCACAGCAAGAAAGCATTTCTCAGTGAAGTTTGCATGTTCTCCCAGTGTTTGCATGGGTTTCCTTCGGGTACTCCGGTTTACTCCCATAGTCCAAAAACACTATCCAGGGTGTACCCCGCCTTCGCCCAGAGTCGGCTGAGATGGGTGCCAGCCTCCTCGCGACCCTAATTAGGATAAAGTGTCTTAGAAAATGAATGAATGACTTTTTTTTTACGCAGAAGGTAGTGTAATGCACCGATTTTCGTTCCGGAGGAAATTGTGTGTGTTTGTCTGTCTGCAGTCCACGAGTGTGCGCTCAGTCCTAGTAGGTTATTACCTTTCGTGTGAGCTATATATTGTTCATGTTTATGTTACTAGACATTTGAGAGCTTACAGAAATTGTACTAAAGTAAAGTAATATTACGATAGTCATTACATTTATATAGACAGGATCTTTCCAATAGGTCGATCGCCGGGATCTAATTAGATCATTACAAGTTCAACTTCGTCTTCAAGTTGCACAGAGCATGCGTGTGTCCGAAGACTCAGAAGAGGTCATTTTTTATATTCGAATTTCTCCACTAATGACACAGTGACTAATATCATGACAGTAGTAATGTTATTAGTAGTATTATTGTAAACACGTCATTAAGGTAACGTAACGTAACCTAATGTTAGGCTCTATTATACAACAAAGACCTGACATTATATATACGCCAGTTGGTGCCACGCGAAAGGTCAATGAACGAATGTGTTGGCTCCACCAGTCATTTTAATACCGCAGTTTGCTTCACTGATTGTGAATACTCCTTTTCAATTCACAAACCAGCTAAATATTACGAAATGTATTTGAGGTTAGGTTGTCCAAATGCGAGTATGCAGGAATAGATCTGAGTGGCGTTGACAGGCATCTTGTCACTCACAGATTGTTCCTCATGTAAAATTGCAGTCTTATTTGGAGTGAGGTTGTTGTGGAAACTCTTTAAGATGTCAGCAGGTACGATTATCATCGATACCACTCTGCTGTTTGGGGTTCCAACTCAACCTGTTCTCCAAGTGTCTGTGTAGGGTTCTACAATCCTCCCATCATAAAAAAAAGACAACTTTCCAGTAGATGGATTAGACCTTAGGCATGGTGGCTCAGTGGGTAACACTGTGGTCTCACAGACAGATATTTTGGATTGTAATCTTGTGGTTGACTTGGGCCTTTGTGTGTGGGGTTGTAGTTGGAGTTCATGCAACATTTGGTCAACTGGCTATTCTAAATTGGTCCTTGGTGTGAATGTTAGTGTGAATGGTTGTTTGTGTCTGCGGTTGCCATGTGACAGATTGGTGGCCTCTTCAGGGTGTACCCTGCATCTCACCTGTATTTCAGTTGGGTTTGGATTCAACTTCCCCTGCGACTCTGACAAATACATGGTATCGGTAAATGACAGTGGATGGATGGATGTATGGATGGAAGGATGGCCCTTAGATCTGAATAAATATGTGACTGAGGTTTAGGGTGTGTTTTTGCTTTGTGCTGGATTTTTAATATCTACCCTGATCCTAACCAGTAAAAAACATGCACTGAAAATGAACGAATGAATGATTGAATGAATAAATGAATGACCCAAACAATTAACTGGCTCATGTGGATTATCTGCCACCACAAGAACCTACACAGCTACTCATCATTATTGTTATTATTATTATTATTATTATTATTATTATTATTATTATTATTGTTACCGAATACGGTTCCATGCCTCTCGCTATAATGAAGGGACACGTACATGTTAGCACAGAAAGTGTGAAATCTCTGAAACTACACGTAGTAGTGATATAAAATTCTAAGTACTGCGCAACAGACCAAACCAACTGCTTGTAATTTGATTAAAATGTACCTGTGGTGAATTAGTGTTACGAGCTATCTAAAACCATCAGGTATAACATCAACAGATCCTTCTGGCAACATCAGTCCATGTCCGTTTTTAAGGTGAGCGCGAGTATTACGACTCTAGGCATGCTCAGAGACATGTTGCCTTTCTGATTGGCTGCTCCAGCCTGGTAGTAACGCAAACTTGTCTGAGCTACATCACTGACCCCGCGCACCATAACACATTATCGGCTAGTGCTGAGCTGCACGAACAACAAGCGCGAAAATCACAGAAAACATTTCTTTTAAGCTCCTAAACCACCTGATGACAGGAAAACCAAGTTGGCGAAACGTTAGCTGCATAAACCATTTTGGATTTACCGTCACGCTCATCTCTGACAGCATTCTCATCCTCAGAGTCACTAGAATGCGACGTCTCACTGTCTCCACAAGACTCCTCCCTCTCTGGATCAAATAGGTAACCATTTACACCCTTATTCTCAAAACTGCTAGCCATAGTTGCTTCTTGAACATGTTTTTTATCGCATAAAATGTCACTCGCTGAATAGATCTGCTTGTTTACTTGCGCTGGATAACCCCAGTGACATGATTTCCGGGAATAAATGCCTGATAACCATTGATTCAGACGCCGCTAGTAATCCAGTGGATTAAATTACCCAGTTTTGTGATTTATATGATCATTTATGTTAAAATAAGTTCTGTACTCTTAAACGTATTACATACACACAGATTATGCTGTAAGGATGACCAATACCGGTACTCTTTAAATTGAAAAAGTGCCTTACATTTGTTCTTATGCATAGCATGTATGGTCTGCTTTAATGACTAATTCATTACCAGTTGGGTATGAATAGTCGCTTTAAGAATATATTATGTTTTTTCCCCTTACACATACACATTACAGACCAAGCCACATATCCTCTATGAATAGAATGACTGAGCGAACGTTGTCCAAGCTCTCCTGCTCCGCCTGGTACCGAGTTGATTCAGCTCCTGAAGGGTATGAGTGCGTGTGTGTGTGTGTGTGTGTGTGTGAGTGTGTGTGTGTGTGTGTGTGTGTGTGTGTGTGTTTGGAAGAGTGTGTGTGTCCAGGGCGAGGTGAGGATAGGACCCCGCACTGTCTTCTTAGACAAGGCTGCTCCCCAGCAGGGATAACAGGGCGTCTTTGCGCACCGCACATCTGGACGCCGCCACAACAAGCGACCCACTGTGCGCTGCCGTATGAAATCAAACGCACATTCATAACCGGGTCTCTGATTCTCCTCTGTCCTCAATCCCCCTCCATCTCAAGGCCAAAATCGCATCCTCAGGGGGTAAGAGAAGATCACACTATTATCTGTGCTATTCAGAGCAAAAGAAAAAACGCACTCACATGCACGCTGGTGCAAGCCTGGTTGTTTTTTTCTCCACATGCCAGCTAAAGAACATCTCATAACAACAAGACTGTTTAAGTGATCTCTCCCGAGCTTTGACTACATTCCAGTTTCCTGTTATAGGGATTTCCACTCCTACATGCTGAACAACCACACGCTCCTTGACGCAAATCTCAAAGACATGCATAATAAAGCGACAAAGCCCAAAGTTATGTCTACAGATCAAGACACTGGGTGACATTAAATATTATTCATTCATTTAATCATTCATTGTCTAAACTGCTTAATCCTAATTAGGGTCGCGGGGAGGCTGGCGCCTGTCTCTGCTGACTCTGGGCGAGGGCGGGGTACACCCTGAACAGTTTGCCAGATCATTGCAGTGCCTACAAACACACAACCATTCACACTAACTCTCATACCTAGGGGTTATTTGGAGCAGCCAGTTAGCCTACTATGCATGTTATTGGACTGTAGGAGGAAACTGGAGTACCCGGAGGAAACCCACACAAGCACGGGGAGAACATGCAAACTCCAAGCCTGGTAATCGAACCTGGCCTTGTTGCTGTGAGGCGGATGTGCTAACCACTGTGCCACCATGCCGCCTATATTAAAAAGCATCTAATGTGCAACAGTGGACATTTCTGAGCCTGATCTGAATCTGGATCAGGGTCAAAGTGGATCAACACATCAACCATTCAAACTATTACATAGGATAAGAGTGTTTGAGTATATTGGGCAAAATAAGTACATATTTAAATAAAATAACACATTCCTACAGTTTAATATATAATTGAAGGGCTGAGAGCCACAGTGGTCGAACCCCAAACATTTGTCATATTTTGACAAATGTGGATAAGGTCTACTGTTAAATGAAAAAAAAAAGGACTTCCCCTCATCCTACCTATGACCTTGAATCATATCATGAGCTGATTTTTTTTATATTGCAAAAACTTTAATTTAATTTTTCTCAAAAACAGCTTTCAGTTGGTTACACGGCTCTGGTTCTCAGCCCTTTGATTGTAGTGTTAACAGTTCTGCGCCAAAGGCTGCACAGTCCCCTAGAAAGAAGGTCAAGTGCCATTGACCCTGAAGTGCGTAATTGTTCTAGTATATACCACATGGAAACAAAAGGGGAAAAATTGGATTTGTATTGTTTAATTACATGTTTAAAATCATAACATGTGCAGGTGCTCTCGGAATGCACACATACGAACAGTAGCAGAGCAGTGTAACAGCATCTCTTTTAAAGTATGTACGATACAGAAACACACACACACACAATCACACAATCACACACACACAAAATGGGAAAAAAACCCTAGATTTTTGGTTTATTTTTCCATTCTAATGACTGTGAGTGACGGTCGTTTTTGATTCAAGCATTATCCACTCGGAATAATGTTTTTAATGCCTGAGATAGCGGACCAATCGGATTGTGCCGTTCCTGTGTAGTAAATACTCATAGAAATTGTATTATCCAGGTGCAGTGTAAATCTTCCTAACAAATAAGTGTATTGGATGTCTTTAAATTGAACACACGTGGACTTCCATATTAATTCACAAGGTGTTTTATTTGAACAGCAGTCCTTAGTAATTAAAGAGTTCAAGCGCAAAAGCCGACAAGAGCCATTCAGACAAAAATAGAACTATTCCTACCAGCAGACAGGTTGCACTGCCATCTATCGATGTTGCACATTTATTTTTTCAAAAAAGACAACAAATTTAAATGATAATCACATTAAAAATAAAGTTAAAAACTGACAACTGCCGGTCCCATTTTCCTGCAACTAGCGAAAACTCCATTTCAGCCAATCATGTGCATGGATGTGATGATGTCTACCAACAAATCTCGATGCGAAGAATGCATGAGCTTTTTCTTCAGCAGACAAGTGACTTATGCACTATATTATAGTCTATAATTATAATAATAATATAGTATAATAATGTCTTGGGTTCGAATCCCAGGCTCCTGTGTTTCTGTGTGGAGTTTATAGACATAGTCTATAATTATAATAATAATATAGTATAATATATAATAATAATTCCCCCCCCCACGTAAAAAATAAATAAATTGGGAACTCTGGTAGTTTGCATCAACAGGAAACTTTATTCAGGCTGAAAATATCAGTTGAGATGTTCATCATTTATGACATATGCGAGAGGCGAAGGTTAATCTTTCTTTCATTTCAGTCATTTTTTGCGAGTGCTTTTTTTGTGAGACCAAAGGGAAGTGATGACGCGTGATTCTGTGTTGCTCTAGCCGGATTCCATTTTGTATGATAACCAAGTCAATGACACTTCCATGGCTCTCCTAGAGGGAAACAATACTCA
The DNA here is from genome assembly GCA_039654325.1 of Tandanus tandanus. NCBI lineage: Eukaryota > Metazoa > Chordata > Actinopteri > Siluriformes > Plotosidae > Tandanus > Tandanus tandanus. Next base: position 50,362,157 of record JBCNYH010000012.1, read on the forward strand.
CCTGTTACTAATTTGTATTCACAAAACATAATACATTTTAGTTCAATTTAGAAATTACATAAAAAGTCTGTTTTTGAACAACATTTTTTTTTGATGAGTTGTCTGGTTTTGCAGTGAAGCACAATCAAAAACTTAATTTTTTCCCCAATAAGAGTACTTTTTTTTCTTTCTTTTTTTTTTTTTTCAAATTAGCCTGTCAGTTACTTAAAGGGTACCTGTGGTGAATTAGTGTTACTGGCTATTTAAAACGATCACATATGACATCAGCATTTCCTTCCGGCAACATCAGTCCATGCTCATTTTCAAGGTGCGTGCGAGTGTCACGACTTGCGTATGCTCACAGACATGTTCCCTTTCTGATTGGCTGTTCCAGCCTGGTAGTGACGTGAACTCGTTGGATTGGCTAGGCTACGTCACTGACCAGTGCAGCATAACACATTATCAGCCAGCGCTGAGCTGCACAAACAACAAGCACAGAAATCGCGGAAAACATTTCTTTTGTGTTCCTAAACCAACTGATGACAGGAAAGCCGAGTCAGTAAAACGTTAGCTGCATAAGCTATTTTGGATTTACCGTCACGCTCATCTCTGGCAGTGTTCTCATTCTCAGAGTCACTAGAGCGTAACGTCACACTGTCTACACAAGAGATGTCAACCCCGCCCAAAGTATTGACGTTACTTCCGGGGGGGAAAACACTGCAAACCGCTGCAGTTCAGCACCCGCTAGTAATCCACGGTATAAAATTACCAGTTTTGTACTTTTTATGTTAAAATAAGGTCTGTAACACTTAAACATATTACATACGCACAAATTATACTGTAAGGATGATCAACACCGGTACACTTTAATTTACATTAACTCAGAATACCCAACTTTAGAATAATTAGGTTTGACGTGGGATCAACAGAAAAAAAATTATTTTACTAAAATTCAACAAAAAAAGTTGTTTGCTTTTGCAAATGAACTTTTTAATTATTAATATCCATTTAAGAAGTATCCATTTTAATTTGATTCTAGAGCCAGAAATTTCTTTTAAGACCTTGTACCTCTGTGCTACTACTCCTCAGCTACTCTGATATGCTACAACACTTGTTAACTTAACCTAACCATCTCCCATATGTCCTTAAAACACCACCCTCCTTTTCTCTTTCCTTACACATCAGATGAAAAATGTTTGCCGAGACTCCATGGCCTGAGAGCATGTTAGAGTCTCAGTGTTAGCTCGCCAGCCAGAGGATAGTGAAGGGAAAGGAAGTGAACAGAAATGAGCATTATGGACAGTACTGAAGAGATGCTCAGTGATGAGGGGCCCCCTGTGGTGATGTGTGCACTGTAAGCACTGAAAGGCCTGGGGAGAGACTAAAATGTCTCTGTGTCAGTAGTTTCCAACTAGGAAAGAGAAGAAATTCTGAGATTCTTATGGTGTGAATGGGACAGGCTGGGGTGCACCCTGAACAGTTCCTCAGGCCATCGCAGAGCCAACACACATTCACACTCGGGGCAATTTCGAACAGCCAGTAAGCCTAATGTGCATTTCTTTGGACTGTGGAAGGAAACTGGAGTACCCAAAGGAAGCTCATGCACGCATGGGGAGAACATGCAAACTCAACACAGAAACGCCCTTGCTGAGCCCGGGATTCGAACCTTCTTGCTGTGAGGCGGACGTGCTAACCACTACGTCACCTAATCTATCATTTAACTAATTCTGTCATAAGGATGAATTAATACATGCACTAATCCTCACTTCATTAGGAATTAATGAAAGGTTCGCAATGGGGTCCAAAATTCTGGGACCACGAGTGACTCTGCATACTTTTCTAACCCATCTTTTCATTATCTGTACCACTTGTCCATCAGGGTCGTGGGGTAAACTGGAGCCAAACCCAGCTGACTTTGTGCGAGAGGAGGAGTGCATCTTGGACAGAGGGAAGAGACTGGAGTACCCGGAGATAATAGTAATGGTCATGTAAGCGCTGGGAGAATGTGCAAACTGTCTACAAAGATGATTGGGACCCTGATCCTTCTCATTGTGAGGCAACAGTGCTAACGACGGAGCCGTTTTACCAACACTTTATATGTATTTGCTAAAGACATGATACTCTTTGGGTGGCACAGTGGCGCAGTGGTTAGCACATCCGCCTCACAGCAAGAAGACCTGAGTTCGATTCCCGGTCTCGGGCGTTTGTGTGTGGAGTTTGCGTGTTCTCCTGTGTGGGTTTCCTCCGGGTACTCTGGTTTCCTCCCACAGTAGAAAAACATGCACAGTAGTGCTGGCTGTTCCAAATCACCCCTAGGTGTGAGTGGTTGTGTGTGTGTGTGTGTGTGTGTGTGTTGGCCCTGCAATGGCCTGGCGATCTGTCCAGGGTGTACCCCGCCCTTGCCCAGAGTTGGCTGACATGGGTGCCAGCCTCCCACTAATTAGGATTAAGCGGCTTAGAAAACAAACGAATAAATTAATGATAAAAACATAAAGGAAAACAGAATTTTAGGTTTTTTTTTTTGATTTGGTCCGACCCTTCTTTGCTTTAGTGATACTGTGAAATCTGAGCTTTTCTTAGTGGTGTTAGCTGCAAAGTGCAAACTATAAATTGTCCAAAGTTACATAAATAGCCTATGTTTAGGGACAAAACAGACCTTTAGTAACAGCTTCTGTCTTCTATAAAAGGTCACTGATAAATCCATTACTATGTCCTATTTGTGTGTGTCTGCATATTTGTTTCAGAAGTCAGGGGTACCTCTGATGAGTCCTCCACAGTCTCCACATTGATACATGTTGTCCTCTGGCCCTGGCCTTGTTCATGCACAGCTGTGGCAGGCGGTGAAGGGAGGGACAGAGAGCTGTGGGGACAGCGGCTGTCTCTCCTCTGGCCCACAATGCCTTGCTTGTACTGCCCTTTTTTAAAGCAGCAAAACCTCTTACTTTCCATCTTCTGGAAAGACATGACAAGAAAGAAGAGAGGGGTGAAATCAAAATCAAAAAGTAAAGATTAGAAATAGATAAGGAACAATAGATAAAGAATAATTATTAGTACATACAGGATGTTGCTCATTTGCTCTCACTCATTTGCTAAACTGCTTAACCGTCACGAATAGGGTCACAAGTAGGCTGCACCTATCTCAGCTGACACTGGGCGAGGAAGAGGTACACCCTGAACAGCCCACAATACCGTTGCAGGGCAACACATACAGACAATCATTCACACCCACATCCACACCTAGGGCCAATTTGGAACGAACAGTTAGCCTAATGTGCATGTCTTTGGCCTGTGGGAGGAAACTGGAGTACCTGGAGGAAACTCATGCAAGCATGGGGAGAACATGCAAACTCCACACAGAAACACAGGAGCCTGGGATTCGAACCCAAGACATTCTTGTTGTGAGGCAGATGTGCTAACCACTACACCACTGTGCGACCCCATATAGGATGTAGGGACTGTACAATAAAACACTGTTTCAAGCACGGAAAATGATTCTTTGTTTTGTCTCACTAAAGGAATCCTTATAGGTACTATACAGAACTTTATAACACAGTAATTTTTTATTAGATTTTTTTTTTCTTGTTTTTAGCTGAAATCATTTTTAAAATACTAACCATCTAATGAACCCTTGAGAATCTGTTTCAAAGAGATAGAAAACATATGGTTTAGTGCACTAAGCTCACTTTCAGCTTTCCAAAAAAAAAAAAAAATGCATCTACTTCCAATTTTTTTAACCCACTAAACAAGCAAAGAGTAGCGATTTTGCGCTTCAAGGATAAACCCAGCAAAAAAAGGCTCATTTAAATAAATTACACAGCTACACTTGGTTTTTATTATATTACCATTTTGAATGTGCTCTGTTTGCAGGCACTGTGTCACTTAGCTAACGAGAGAGAGAGAGAGAGAGAGATTTTGGGTCATCACTATGCATCTATGATACAGCGCAGCACTAACATGTGGCAGACTAAAATGGCATTTTGTCTGGTCTCTTGTGTTAGCAAAACACAGAAATATAGAACTCGACACTAAGAAACTATCTGATGATGTAGAAAGGGCACGAATGTCACAGTGCACATGTATTTATTCATAATGGATCACCTGATAATGCTTGACCAAATGTCACAGCCAAAGCCTGCCCGGTGTTTCTTCTGATCTTTTCATTCATTCATTCATTCATCTTCTTCCGTTTGATCCGGGGTCGGGTCGCGGGGGCAGCAGCCTAAGCAGTGAGGTCCAGACGTCTCTCTCCCCAGCCACTTCCTCC
>JBCNYH010000012.1:50421074-50431859 GCA_039654325.1 Tandanus tandanus
ATACATGCTCCAAACCTCTTGAAGCCAAGCTGAGCTCACCTGGTACAGCTCACAATTATAGAAAATTTCATTTCCTATGCCAGATTAAATAAATATCGTACATTTCCAGTTACAAAGCCTTCAACATTGCTTTATCCTAATGACATGTCTAACAAACCTTATACCTCTTATAGCTCTATGACTCAGAGTTAAAAGTGCACACAGGTCATGGAAACACCACTGGAGAGATGCCTAGGACACATGAGGCCAACAAGTAATATTAGCATTGCCAATATACAATTACCTCAGGTTTCTAGTTTTTAGGTCATACCTTTGTGGGAGTATTCCCAGTATTAGGTTATGATACTTGCAGCACAGTAATGACGTCCTTTGTTCCATGTAATGTCACTGGACTAGGTTAGACCTGGTCATTTTGCTTATCCTCAGGTTTCACAATTTTTCCCTCCGTTATTTTTGCTATAAGAACGTTTATAGCAGGATCACGGGGAAACACCAGAATTATCAAAAGGTATTATATTCATCATTTATTATGAAGTTCTTACATTTATTTTCTTCTTCCCCAATATTTGCAATATATTTTAAAAACAGAACTGCTAGAATTAGCCACCAAGGGCAGCACATAGACTATCACTGGGGCAGAAGGGTTAAGCTCCACCAATTTTTCAAAGATTAAATAAATAAATAAATATTAATTTTTATTCTGAGCATCCACATAATCTTATCTGTGTTTAACAAATGTTATAAAGAGGATTAGTTGTGATTTTCTTTTAAACCAAGTGTAACAGCTGCACAAGTGGCTGTACAGAATACACAAGTGAGGTGGAAGACGAACTGAGCAAGATATGTATTCAGTTTTGTGGCTACATCCCACACATGCATGCCAAACATCTTAGCAGTGCACCTGCTATGGATGTTATGAGTAATGAACATAAACAAAGTAGATTATCCATTACTCTATCATTCTTTTCCATTAAAATATGTGGGAGAAACTAAAAGTTGGGAGACTAAGTGCACACTATCTTATCAAAAGACAAATTATTAGGGCTTGCTTATTTATTTATTTATTTATTTATTTATTTATTTATTTATTATTTTTACAAAAGACTTTTAATTTTTCTGGGTGCTTTATTTGTTTTCAGAAGAAGTGCAGTTCAGATTCAAATAGCAAAGATAATATATAACCTTTCAAATTATATATTAGTGATATAAATATTATTTACTGCACCACTCCTACTAGAAATCTACCACTACTCACACCATCACTTTTTTGTGGAGATAAAATTAGATGAAACTTATGATTATTTGCTATACAATGGTTTTGGTTTCTGTTAAATATTTTTAAACAAGGCCACATTGATGTAAAAAGCATGATCATAGCACCTGTTCTGTTCATCAAGCATGGGGCAGTGTGACTCCTTCCCCAGAGGGCATTTATTAGTGCTTTTTGATAGGGCAGTGGACATGCCGATCCACAATTACATAAGATCTAGACATGTGATGAAATCAATGGAACATTGGCATATATCTGTCAAATTGAAAAATAAAAGCCTTTACTCACTGAAAAGAGGTACATAGTAGTTCAGTGAAATTTAAAGTGCATGGCTTGTCAATGAAGATTTTTTGATTGGCTGAGATATGTATATAATAAGGCTCTGCCTGACCTGTGCCTATAGATAAGCCATCACGACAAATACAAGTCACCATATAAATAGTCAACTTAAATATAATGACTGTGTTTCAAGAATGTAAAGTTCAGCAAACAGCGAATTATTATACACATTTAATAAAGTGAACTTGATATTTCAATAGTTGGATTATGTTTAAAAAATAAGTATGTACTGAGGAAGGTCTGTCTAATTTATTTGACAGCTAAATATATTTTATTTACAGCTGCAAAATGTTTGAGACCCTCTGCTTAACATGAATTATATAAAAGCTGTGCGAGTTTGGAAAAATGCCATGCGGATTGATGAATGCACCATGTTTCATCCTATCAGATTTCCTCAGCAAAGCACTGAGGGGTTTGTAATAAATACATTAGCAGTCTGTGTAAGGGGTCTGTGTTATGGCTTATACACAAATACAGAAAGAAAGATTTGTTGAGAGAAAGCTCTGAGAGCAGGGGTGTGACGACACAAGAGTGAATTGAGAGTTGAGGTAGTTGGGTGTGGATAATAACCTCGAAATGAGAAAAGACACATAACTGGCTAAAATATGTAAGTGGAACATTCTGTGTGGAATGTGTCAAAGGTGTGTAATGGGAAGGTGCGCTTTTGAGTGGAGTGAGCTGTTTAACCTGGATTTCATTATGTGCACATTTGCCAGACACTGTAAAGCTATTCTGCTCAAAGCTTTTCTTTGGCAATCAGTAGATTCAAAAAAGGACATGACTCAGTGGTAGTTAAAGCAGTCCTTGACCTATCCATGGTAATGCCCCTCCAACAAGAGAACAGAAATCATAATTATTAAAAATGAAATTGTAGCTAGAAAACCAATGACGCTAATGTCATTAGTACTTTTCTGTGTAGAAATGATATTAAGCAAGTATGGAACACTAAATTGGAGCATCTTTGTATTACATAAAGCAAGGTCTCAAACATTTTTGGCAGGCAGGTGGGTACTGTAATGAGAAAATACAGTTGTAAAAACATTACCTACTGATAGAAATAATGTGTCAGAATCAAGGCTTACATTAATTTTAATCAGAGTTAGTACCCAACATTATTATTTCTTATCATCCAAACTATCCTTTTTTTCCCCCATTTTTCTCCCTAATTTAGTCGTATCCAATTCCCACCCATCAACGTTTTGCCTTCCCCATCACACGACCACCACCGACTAGGGAGGGGCGTAAGCAAGCACACGCCCCCTCCGTTACATGCGATGCTGCCGCCCGCCTCTTTTCGAACTGCTGTGCATGCGTATTTGGGGGCGGTCTAACACACTCGGAGGGAAAGCGCTATCCGCCCCCTCGTACCAATGAGCTCACAGACGCCCATGATTGGCTGGTGATCACTGTGAGTGATAGGGAAGTGAGCGTATGCCATCCCTCCCTCCCGTGAGAGCTCGGCCAATTAGCTCCTATGGACACCCAGTCATGGATGGCTATGGCATCAACCCGGATTCGAACTTGCGATCTCCGGGTTGATAGTCGCGCTTGTCGATGCGCCACTCGGGAGCCCAGGCCAAACTAATGAATGTTCCTCATCAGTCACTTACCTGTAGATGGTCATCAAAAATGACCAAACCTTACTTTAGTGGATCTCACCCAGTTATAATGAACGTCTTTACAAGAACTGCTGCTGTAACCATAAAGACTTTGTTGTACTTATCCCAGAACTCCTATTCACAATATTCATACGATTCATACATCCATTCCACTTCCATCCATTCCTTCACAGAATTGAATCGGTGTAGAAGCTTCTGAATTACAGGTCTGTATTTAAGGAATGGACAATAAAGAGCCTAAGACAGAACCTGATGATACACCTTAATGTATGCATTTTGGCTCTGAGGAAACGGTCTGTCGTGTAAGATTGAAACCAGGCAAGAATAATGCCAAATACAGGTTCCTAAGATTGGCAGATCTTCAGTTCAAATCCCAACAACACCAAAGACATCCATGGCTGGGAGCCAAGGAAGCAAAATCTTACGTACTACCTGAGTGAATGGAAGGGATGGTATTCCTCTGTCTCCCAGTATCCTCTGGCTCTTCAATAGGAAGCATCTGTGAGCTTAGGTATGTTGAAGTTGGTAGAGAGCACTTTTTCCTCAACAGTTTTTTGACCCACATAAGCCGTTATTTTCAATTGTGTTAATTGGCTTCATGGTGTCTCAGAGGAAGCACATACTGCGTTAGCCATCAGCCTCTCCAGTTAAGAGTTGAGATGATGGTGGAGAGCTGACTGGTGTCCAAATGCACATAAACAGAAACTACACTTTGAAATGTGTAGTCAGTCCATGATTTCTATCTGCCCTGAAAATGTACTAAGATGCTTCAAAAATTTATACCTAAAAATACAGACATCATGACACGTTGAACATGTGTTTTGCGGTATCTGAGTTCCTCTATGCTAACAGTATTATCATAACAGACATACATAAACTATGATGGTAAAGACCTAAATTAAATAACAGCGGCATGCACAGAGAGATGGGCAATATCTCGCTTATGAACCAGGGTATATTAGACCAACAAGTTACCTGTTAGATAGCTGCACTGTGTGTTATTGTCTATAGCAGCTTCCAGAGAAGCAGTCAGCATTCAGTTTTGTTGAAGAGAAAAGGGTATACAGCAATTATCCCAAGGAATAAAGGGTTTATAAACTCTTGCAGGGTACTCACTGTTGAGTTCATCACAGGAAGGGAAACAAGCAGGAAGCTACCAAAACCCTCATAAAGAGTTGTTCAGAAATGGACAGTTTGGAAATAGCACCAAAGCCAGAATGAAAACAATAATACAGCACCTGAAATGGAAAAAAAAAAGTCCCCTTTTTAAAATGTCATATAACAAAATACTTATAAACCATGTGTGCTTTTGTACTAAAAGACCCTGGGCTGAGATTTCCTTGTATAGACTCAGTTAATAAGTAGTTTGTATTTAGCACTTTAAGACCCTCGGTGTTGGGAGGTGTGGCTCGCCTAAACAGACATACCCAGAATAAACTACGAAGAGCTCCATATCTGTCAGGTTAATATGCCTTATCTTGGTCTGTATGGATAGGTAAGAGTTCACAGAATATATTCCCAGTGCCAAGAACATCATTAGTGTTACTATACCTATGTTATTTATAATCAAATGAGGATTTTTCTATTTATTTATTTTTTAATCCTTGTCTAATGATGATGACAAGGCTCACAGATTTTATAAAGGCTTATGTAAGAATAGTGAAAGCCTAAAGTGTTAGATTTTTTTTAGAAACTTTAATTCAAAACATGATGGCAGTTTATTCAATTACTTCAGAATCAGAATACTTTATCGATCCCAGAGGAAATTGTGTATAGACTTTTGAATAAAGAGAATTCTTAACTACCAACCATGAGGAAGAAGAAGAAGAAAAGGAAACAGAAGAAAAATGTTTTAGACCATGAAAGCATTCAAAAGAATTTACTTTGCGCCTCCCAGACATGTTAGCACAACACAACTTTAAGTGCTCTTTTTTCTCTACGCCCAGAACAGGAAATGACATAATTGTTGCATTTTTTCCCATGCCCACATGTCCCACGCTTGACCCTTACAGCCAACTGCTGGGAATGGCCTATATGGACACTAAGTGATTAAGACTGGAGGAGGGGTAGGAGAGTAGTTCAGGACCTTTACAGTGTATACATGCGCCTGTGAAGGGGAATTTGTGGGAAAAAATCATTTATCAGGACCGGCTGCTAAAAACAGCTCCTCAGGAAATCTGTTAAACTGCCACTCGAGCCGTCACAGTGTAGTGGAGGGACTGGTAGCCTGGATAAACTGGGTTCTTATAAAGACTTCATATTTTAATATAATGAGTTAATGACTCCATGATGATCACATCAGTCAATCATTTTACTTATTATCCATTCACTTCCTTTTCTCTTCAGCATCAGTCTCCCTGACTGCCTATTACTACCGGGGTGTATTAGAGATGGTTCATAGGGTGCGAGCCCCAAACCAAACAGTGAGATGTATTGTCATCTCTAATCCAGTTAAATGACATCATGCAACTTTGCACTCTGCACATGCACTCTGAGGTCATATGAAACGCCTTGGACTACGTCTCTCAGGAGGTAGTGGAAGATATTAGGTGTCTCAAGTACTTGGAGCCTGTATTGTCAAATGAGTCAATTCTTAACTGGCTTACTTCTTCAGATTTGAACTCTGCTTTGTAATTTGTAACCTCTTCTAATTTCCTTTGTTTGAGTGTTAGTTCGCCCTCCATGAATAAATAGTGTCTCTGTTGCTAGGTGAAAGACACACCTATTCATTTTTTTTTTAATTACTGTTTTACCATTTTCTTTAAAAAAAATAAATAAATAAAAAAAGCGAAGCACATCTACCATCAAGTTGCTTTTGGAACAACATGAAATACCTACAGCATACGTCCGTCCTTCCCTCCTTCCCTGCGGCATACATGTACACATGGGAACCCTGTGTTATTCTCTGAAAATGTTAATATTATTAGAGAATATATAGAGAACAAGAGGCGTATGGTAGTCGGGTCACGTGATTTAACGTCATCGTTAATGACATGAAACAAATAAACAACTAATTATATTCTGATTCATCTGTAACATAAATTATATTTAAGTTTAATGTACTTGTTGTGAGTTATTATAGAAATGATAAGATATCACAACAATATATCACAACAAGTACATTAAACTTAAATATAATTTATAATTTATAAGTGTTTGGGTCTTATCCTCCTAAGACCCAAACACTAATGTTATGTCTCGTCATTTCTATGCACTGCTTCTCTTCCTTACCACCTGATAACTATTAAACTTGATCAACTTCTTCAAACTGGAAATTCCCCAAAAGAGTAACACCCAATGACCCTCATATGATAACCATACAAGGACATACACACAGTGTAGTTGGAAGAAAATAGGAGGACACTGGGATCTCAAGAGGATAAAATAATCATCATAATATTAATTATAAAAATGATACAAAAGGTGTAAATTATCAAAGAAAAAACTGATGATATGGTGACATTTAGGCAGACTAGGCAGAAATTCATGTAATAAACACTTTTGGAAGGAGCCTCCAGTTTCAGCACTTAACAGCCTCCAGTTTCAGCACTTAACCTTATCTGGAGAGGGGACTATCAGATACTTGGTAATATGATACATGGTGTGTGTGTGTGTGTGTGTGTGTGTGTGTGTGTGTGTGTGTGTGTGTGTGTGTGTGTGTGTTAGTGACTCATGAGCAAACAAATATTTACAGCTGCTATAATTTAAGAACTAACAGGATCTTTTCTCACCAGCATTTCATTACAGTAAATGCAACTACAAGTGCATAAGTGTTATCCATTCATAAATTGCCATCTTTGGCAAATCACTTTGGTATGAATGGAAAATTATTCAGCATTACTGAGTTTTATTCCTAAGATAACAAATATAACATTTTTAACCACTGTACACACTCTTGGCATCTTCTCAACTAGCTTTAGGAGGAGCATTATCCAGGACGTTTCTCTTATAGGTTAAAAAATAGAAAGAGGTCTTCACTCCATCGTTAAAGGTTGAGATGACACATTATGTACACAATTAAATTTTAAATATAAATATATAATGAGGAATTCAGAAACATTTTACTACGCTTTTCCGTAATTAATGGCAGCGCATAAACTACATATGGTGACCTGAGCATAACGCTCTTGCTCCCCACAATTATACTAATATGCCTACAATACAGCAAGGAAACAGTTATCACACCAGTATCTACATGTAACAGTGTCATACACTGTTTTTACTTTATAATATTCAGAAATAAAATACTCTTATTATAATTATAAGAGTTCTTACACTCCACCATTGCTGTCGTTTGTAAAGAGTAGGATATTGGGTTGCCGTCAGCGTGTTTCTGCCCTGCGATGGCCTGGTGAGCTGTCCAGGGTGTACTCTGCCCTCGCCCAGAGTCGGTTGAGATGGGCGCCAGCCTCCCCATGACCCTAATTACGATTAAGCGATTCAGAAAATAAATTAATGAATGAATGGGGTTCTTACACTTGTGAACTTACATCTCACTCGTATCCAAAATGGTGGAAGAAGCCCTTGCAGTTTTGTAAGAATAGTAATTTAATATTAGTTACTAGATCACTACACTGTTTAAATGACTGATATTTATAACATAATTCGACTGAAAAGCAGTGTTATGGCCAGCTATGGCCTGTTTATTCATTATTTAATGACAAATTAAGGACATAAAATATTCGGAATTGACTCCAAGTGTTGAATTTGCATTGGTCAGCTGTTTATGGGGATGCTCAAAAAATCTGTCAATGCAAATAAAGACCATCATTAAGCTGAAAACATAAACACATCTAGCAGAGGGATAGAAGAAATTTTAGGAGTGGCTAAATCGACAAACTGATACGTTAGAAAAATCTAACTGCAATCATGGCTAAGAGGTAGGCTCACGATTGTCAAAGTTTACAATTAAGAGACGCCATTATAACTGTAAATACTGAGGGTTTATCTTAAGATGCAAACAACTAGTAACACTCAAAATCAGAAAATCCAGGTCAGACTTTGTTAGAAAGCCTGCAAAGTTCTGGTAAATGATTCTTTGGACTGATGAAACCAAGCTGAGCTTCTACCAGAATGATGGCAGGAGGAGAGTATGGAGAAGGAAAGTAAGGGGTCGTGATCCAAAGCCTACAACATCATTTGTCAAACAAGGTGGACTGAGATATTTATGGTTGCCAGTGGACCTGGGTCACTGGTGCTTACTAATGATGTGTTTATTAATGAAAGCAGGATGAATTCTAAAGTGTACAGGGATATACTATCTGCTCAGGTTCAGTCAAATGGTGGCAAAGTGATAAAAAGTCACTTTATAGTACAGATGAACACAAAACATACAGTAAAGCATCCAAAGAGCTTCTTAAGGCAAAGAAATAGGATGTTCTTAAATGGCAGTGTGAGTCAAATCTTCAGAGCATGCTTTTCACTTACTGAAGGTAGAAACACCCACAAACAATGAATTTGTTCAATGACTTTTGAGCCTGTAAAAATGGGGGACTGGGTGAAAAAATGTCTCTAATTCCTGAAAGGTTTATTCAATACCTTAAACCCCTGCAAATCATGACAGTCTACACTTTAATCATGTCTTTACTGCTTCTTTTTAATTTCATTGTGGACCAGACCATTCCAAAAATTGCACATGGACACTGTCCATGTACTTATGGATCTTCCTGTATTAGTTCAGTCCCTTGCTGAGAAATCCAGATTGGTCTGACAAGCTACCAGCTGTCCAGAACACAGCTACATACTGGTGGATTTAGATAGTTTCTAAACAGAAACTAAAATGTAAATTTAAAATGTAGACAAACATTTGTTGACCAGTAGGAAGCTGGAAAATAACTTGACTGATCAGATCAGGCTGTTTGGGAATCTGGGACTTGCAGAGCTTAAAATGGATCATTTTGGAAGGGGGACAAAAAATGTGTGAGGTTTTTTGGGGGGGTTTTGGGTTGTTGTTTTTTTTGTTTGTTTATTTGTCCTTGTGTAATTGTGAAAATCATTTGTTTACAGTATTGATTAGTTGCAGTTATTCCAAAACTGTTTCCATAGCAGCATTTAGCTGAGGTTGACTTCTGGCAGCTGGTCAGACCAAGCAAGATTTTTTGTTTTCTTTGAGGGATTGTCATAAATAAAAGAAAGACGAATTATTTTTTGTTGTGGATACATACATCAGAAATATAATGATCCCCAACATTCATCTAAATTGTGTAGAGATTATTTGAACAGGAAACAGTAATCTGGACCTTTGAGAATGAGAAGCACTTGAGCAAATTTGGGATTTAACTGACTGTTGAACTGATTGCACTCTAAAGACCTGGAAACAGGTACAAACTATTTGGAACCCAGTAGACATCTGTAAAATAAGGGATTCCTTTTAAGATAAGTAAGCTTGAAGAACATTGAAGGCCACTTTTTTACTGATCGCTATACATTAAGTCAATACATAACATCAGTAGTGCAGAGTGCAAGGGGTAAGGGATTTTTATTAATTAATTTATTTATTTTTATTTTTATTTAATTTTTTTTGCCTGACTCATTGTTCAGTCCAAAATAGAATCATGCCAACAGCAAGCGTGTGCATGAGTAAGACCTCAAAAAGTTTATTTAGTCTCATGAAACCCAGCTGTTATACAACAACACCACCACATTCATTCACTTGAACCTTCGACCTAATGAAAACTGTAGACGTTTCCCAGTGTTCAGTGTACATACAATAACCACGTCTAGTTACGGAAATGAACTACTGTCCTTTCAAACTTGTAATTACACAATTAATTATCAAAACACAATGCAAGCAACCTGTTTTAGATCAAAATAAACCTGAACAAATAAAATATAAAGCTTCAAGTGTTGTTTATCCCCCAAAACCTACATGGAAAAATTGTTTATTTAAAGTGTACAGAAAGGCTACAAGGTATTCATTCATTCATTCACTCACTCATTTATCTATAGCGATATCTTGTAATCTCATAACAAACACCCACATATCAGTAGTATATAAGCATCACTGTAGCAGGTGGCACGCAATCATATCTTGGTGACTGTGCAGTAGTTACTTCCCATTTCTGAAGATTGTGACAAAGCATTTCGACTGCATCCCTCAAATATCATGAAATTCTGGAGATGTTCCCATCCCTGATCCTTCCTATGAAACCGACCTCCTCCTGAGGATCACTATGATGTGTACATGGCAGCACAGTTGCACATTTCTGTGTTGCTTTCTCAAGCGATATACACTTATTTGGAAATTACCAAGCAGTGTAAAACATACAGCTAATTCCTCTTGGGTTAGCTCCTGGTCCTGATAATAACGGATGCGATCCTTGACGTCCAGTTTGTATCATGCGTGAATCATGCATTTTGTCAGCATGAGAGAAATATGTAGTGATCACGATATGTTATCTTAAATACAAATAAAATACTTATCATCTAAAGCAAACAATATTTTATACTTTGACATCATGAGAAAAATAAGTTGCAATCGTAGGAAAACAATCTTTGTTATCTGAAGAACTTTTGTTATCTGAAGCTCGGAGAAAAAAAGCTGATATATATATATAT
>JBCNYH010000012.1:50470372-50480492 GCA_039654325.1 Tandanus tandanus
TGCACCCTGATGTGATTACCCTGCCCACAGTGTCAACTTTATTTTTGAACTTGTGTTTGTTGTGTTTTTTTATTATTATTTTTTTTTTTTGATAAATAAAAATTATATATTTTTATATTGTGTCATGTCTCTGACCCGTGGTATATTTAAGAATCTGACTGTATGATGAACGGGGCTGCTCTGCAGCAGAAGGTCCCTTGGTGGAGTAGCTGGGTGTCTTTCTGTGCTGTGTAGCGCCGCCCCCGTCCTACTACACAAGGAATAAAAGTAATTTTCCAATCCAGTCATTGATGATTATTATCATATTTGTATAATTATCGACATATAATTATTAATGAAACACTGAAATTTTAGGTGGAAAATTCAGTGCATGTCAAACTCCCACCATGTCCAGGCTTTGAACCCATGACCTACTGCACCTGAAGTAAATGTTCCAGCATTGAACCTGTTTACATAAAGTTTATTCCTAGATTCAGTCAAATATGTCTTTAGTGACTTCGGATTTAAATTCAGATCCCTTCCCTTTATAACTCAAACATCCTTCATGATTCCTAAGTCAGGGGCGTATATGCTGACCCAGTACCATATCTCAAAAACTAGAGCCAATCAACAATTTAAACAACATTTTCATTCCCAGCGGCCCAAAATTACTAAAGTTTGACTATCTTTATTTCAGAAGCATTTTCGCTGTAGACCAGTGTTATTCTTGGTCTGGGTGTGTTCTGTATTTAGAGGGCCATTAATAAGATGATAGGAGAGAAGTTAGCTTCTATTACGACTCAGTATTAAATAGGTGACCAATTCAACTATGAATCAGACTTTCTTGTTCTTGTTGGGATCTTGATAGTCGAGTTTCAGAGTAATACGAGCTTCTAGATGGATATAGTATTACAGTAACTGGAGGTAATAGAGGTTATAAATCCATGAACCTCTCTGAATCATGCATGACTATGTTCCTGAACTTGGAAATATTCCAGGAAAGGTGGTTCCAGCAAGATTATTTATATGGCTTTCAAGCTTTACACTGCTGTCAGTCAAGGCTGATGGAACTACAATGTGAAATACAAGCCCTTGATATACAGCAGCTCAGGCTGTTTATTTCTAATAGGCTTGTGGGCATGAAATCCGTTCAGTAAGGGAAACCTAGGCAATGTTTAGAAATCTGTGGGACTTTGAATCATCAATAAGATATATGAAGGGCTGAGAACCAGAGTGGTGTAACCAACAAAAAGCTGTTTTTGAGAAAACTGACATGAAAGTGTTTGCGATCAGGGACAATGCTCACGATATGATTCAAGGTCATAAGAAAGATAAAAGAACCATTGTGGCATGCATAGACCTTCAGTTTTTCTTGGGGTTAGACCACTGTGGCTGTCAGCCCTTCATTTAATGATTGTTATCAACACAGGAGTGAAGGTTAAGACCATACATCTGTGGATGATCTACTATATAAAGTTCGCCTTCCTCTACATTTCGAAACGAACCTGCTTGTGAGAAAAAACATCATAATTCCTTTGTCGTTATAATGATGAGCATCCACACCAGGCTCTTCTTGCCCTCATCACCTGAGATTCAAGGCAATCATGAAATTTAAACACAAGCCTCATCGTGATCTTGACTGATTGGTCGACTGATCACCTTTCATGCTAGCGTCACTGGGGGAATAAAAAAGGAAGCGAACTGACTGAGTTTTAAACCATTTAAACATTTATAACTTTGTTTCCCTTAAAATAAAATTGTGATGTTCTGCATGTGAGGAATTTGCACTCAGCTAACAGGATTTTAGACATTTATGCGCACATTGTTATTTTCTATGGGTTTGTAACAGTGGTTTCACACCCACAGTGTTATCTGCAAGTAGACAGCCAAGGCAAGGATAGGACTTTACACAAGTAGTAAATAAAAGCAATTCTGAGTCATCTGGGTAAAATATATTCATGCTTTGGATGTTCAGGTGTCAAATTTTCAATTAAATGCATAGGGCAGTGGCTCAGTGGTTAAGACTCTGGATGGTGATCCGGAGGTTAGTGGTTCAAGCCCCAGTACCACCAAGATGCCATTGTTGGGCCCTTGAGCAAGGCCCTTAACTTTCAACTGCTCAGTTGCATATAGATAGCTCTGGATAAGAGCGTCTTCCAAATGTATATGTGAGCTGTTTTCAACTGATAGTTTTCCCAGAATGGCACAAACCTATTACACAGTCAAAAGTTTATGAAATGTAGCTTCTTCACAAAGTTGAAAGCACACAATTGTGCAGAATGTCTTCATCTGCTGTTGGGTTACAATTTCCCTTCGCTAGTACTAAGAGGCTCAAACCTGTTCTGGCATGACGGCCCCCCTGTGCACACAGTGAGCTCCGTGAAGACATGCCTTGCCAGGGTTGGAGTGGGAGAAGGTGAGTCGCTTGCACAGAGCACTGACCTCAACCCCACTGAACACGTTTGTGATGATCAAACTGCCCCGGGTGTCCCCGCCTGACATCAGTGCCTGACCTTAATAATGCTCTTGTGGATGAATGAAAACAAATCCCCACTGCCCACACTCCAAAATCTAGTGAACAGCCTTCCCAGGAGAGAAAAAAATTATTTTAACAGCAAAGAGGAACAAAACCTGGAGTCCAATAGCCAAAAAATACATAATAGTGTTATAGTCAAGTGTCCACAAACTTTTGACCATATAGTGTACTGTACATTAAAAGTTAATAACAACCCAAAGAAAGAACCTTGTGTTTTTTTGATGGCGGGCTTTAAACAAGTGCTTCTCTAAAAAATACAGAGAGAATTCTCAAGCCTACCCAAGTAAACGGTCTATAGCTTGAAAAGCTGCTGACCAAATAGTACTAAAATCATGATGCATGTCAGGTCACGAGATATTACTAACTGCTGACAGATACTGTTTCTGTGCTGTTTTCTATCCTAACATCTTACATTTAACTGTACAATTGTATTATAAAGCTCATGGAATGTAACATACCAATTATTTTGAAGCTGAAAGTACATACATCTGTCCTGGATTTGTTCTTTTTACCTATTTCTGACTCAAGTTTGATTAGTTTCACCAAATAATGATTGATGGGGTAGATCTCTGAAAGCTTTTAAATTGCAGTGTGCTTTTTACCTGACGTCAGGTCGCCTTAAAACATGCATCAAGGATATTTGTCCTTCGGCATTTTTGTTAAGGACGCTGCTTTCTTGGTTGTATTGAATTTCTACATTTTAAAAGAACAGATGGTTATAGTGATATGAACAGACAGCATGAAAATACTGAAACCACTAAAGGCACATTATAAATTGGATGAAAAGAAAGCATGAAAAACATTTTGTTCTATTTGAGGCTGATGATGAGATATTAGATGACTACGGCCACTATAACATCGTTACTGAATTAAATCAGATCACTAAAACATATAATTATATGGCCCTGTAACTAGTGATTTTAAAAACAATATGTTTATAGAGGAATTACATTTAAAAATATATATACTCACACAAAGTTGTGCATCACTAAACCCTTCTAGTAACCACCCATCGAAAAGGTACATTCAGACTTTTCATTAGGTTCAACCTGCACTTGGGTTTAACCTTCGTGCAGTCGTCGTCCCTTTTTAAAAATATACCACACAGGTCCAGATGCTCCCACCGGCAGGATCTGCTGACAAGTCCAATAAATGAAAAGTGACCTTGTGACCTTGGAACAAGGTCAAAGTGATCCATATACAATCCCACTGTATTCACCCCTGAGAGTGTCCCATACGCCAAACTTTGTGATCCTATGTCATTTCCTTCCAAAGTTATTGCAGTAACAAATTGTACAGATGGACGGAACCCATTTCTATAGTCCCGGCTCTGCTGACCTTTAGTGGTAGAGGAAGCTAATAAAGAGCCAATCATTTTTTCAGCCTGAAAGTTAGTGGAATTGGTTTATTTATTTAACTATTTATGTATTTATTTATTTTGGAACATGCACAAGAAAAAAAAAATTAATATACACATTCCTTATGAAGTCCTTAACACAAAATAACCCAAAAGTAACAAAGGGTTGAAAAGAGTACTTGGAAAAGTACTTGTACACTTGTATTATGCCCCCCCCCCCCCCCTCCTTTCCGGAATCAATCATCATTTTCTGAACCACCTAATCCCACTTAAAGAGTAGACCTTGGACAGCTCCCCAGGCCATTGCAGGGCCTCTAGTAATCCATTACCCCAAACCACATTTCCCAGATAGCCATCATTTCTAGTGCCTGAAGCGTGATGGACTCTTTAGTGTCATGAATATGTGTGTATCCATGAACATTTTGGGACTTTTTATTATTGTAGTTTGCACCTGGATGCAATAATAATAACAAAGCTTTTCCTGGAGTGCATACCAACAAAGGGAATCAAACACCTCCTGCATGTGCCACTTACAGCACTTACATTTCGAAGGCATATACTAAAGGTTTTGTTCATTGTGTGCTGTGAAGACAGACATGGTCATTCCAATGGGGTTGGTTTGTCCACTACTGAAGTTCTTTACTGTAGATCAGTCGTCACCAATGCTGTACTGGAGATCTGCTCTACGTTCCTACAGGTTTTCTCCCCAACCAAAATCTAATACACCTCTTTTGGCTAATCAAGAACTTCTTAGGTGAGTGATTAGATGGTCATATGGGCATGACTAAAATTGAAGCCGAAGTCTTCAGGAAGGTGCAGCAGATCTCCAGGAACAGGGTTGGTGACGACTGCTCTAGATGATCTGCAGGAAACATGAACACACTTGTAGTCTCGCTCACTCACACCGCTTAATCCTACTAGGGTTGTGTGAAGGCTGGAGCCTATCTCAGCCAACACTGTGCGAAGGTGGGGTACACCCTGAACAGCTCGCCAGACCATCGCAATGCAACACACACACATAAAACCATTCACACTCACACCTAGGGGGCAATTTGGAACAGCTAATTAGCCTAATGTGTATGTTTTTGAACTGTGGGAGGAAACCGGAGTACCTGGAGCAACCCATGCAAGCACTGGGTGAACATGCATACTCCACACAAAAACGGCCAAGTCTGGGACTCGAACCCATGACCTTCTTGCTGTGAGACGGATTTGTGTTGACCAGTACGCCACTGTGCTACCTCATGTTTGTTCCATTTTATTTACAGCTTTTTTCAGAAGGATGTGATTGTTTTTGTGTAGGCTTAAATGAAATTAGAAAGAAAAGGCAAATTTTGTTCTTCATGGCATTGGTTTTACCAAAATACTCTAAATATCACAAAATAGAGATATAAAAAGAATTTTAGAATAACGGTTAAGTCATAAAAACCTCGTTTCATTTGATTTATGTTACAAATGTGTTGATTATGTTGATTCATTGCTTAAATCCCAAAAACAGATGACACCATCATTGTTCATAGTGATTTAGCAGAGGTAAATTTCAAATATTAAACAGATTTGTCATCGTTATTGTTTAGAAGAGAGTTAGACACCATATGTGCACTGGAATGATGCAATTCCACCATGTCTGTAGAGTTTTAAACCCCTAGTGTCGTACCAGTGTGTGCACACCGTGGTTAAGAATGTACAATGTGTAGTAAAGATCATCATCCATGTCAATTTTCACACTGGAAAAGTATTTACCGAGTTCACTCCTTAATGGATTTTAAAATTTTCCAGGTCAGTAATTATTAGAGAAAAAAATATGTGAGGAAAAACAATGTCTGTACAACAACTGTCTATTTTTACCTTCTCATGTTTACTGATACTGATTTCCATAGCACCGGGAACATGCAGAGAACATATTACTCAGTTTTGCATGATGTAGTCACCATCGTAATGAATAATGCATGAGCGGCCTTCGTTTTCTTCTCCCTTCCTCCGGATTCCTGTCGAGGTGTTCAGCGGCACCTTCCACAATCAGAAGTACAATAAATTGCCGAGTGCATGGAGTCAGCATCGACGTGGTCAGAGCTCAAATCAAGATGGTTCACTTTCTAAGAATAAGTGGGTGTAAAGTGTCAGGTATAAAACATTCATGCTGGAGGCTACCTCTGGGGCCTCTGTGTTCATAATCCCGCAAATATGTTTCGCTGCCGAAAAACCTCTTGATCTTCACGCTTCAAACAGAGCCGGGGCTGAGACGCACACTATTCCTGTCGTTTTTGATGTTGAGAGTAAAACTGCCCTAAAGCCAACTTTTAAAAGAAATGCTTCACCACTTCAGAATGACAACCTACTGATGGATATTTGAGAAACTTTGATATTTTGCAGAAGTGAACAATGTATCTGTAATCCAGTGCAAATCTCACTTCACACAAGGTTGTGGCCAGATTCCAAAATGACGATTTATAGTTGGGGGCAAAAATGTAAAATAATTACAGTGACGAGAAATATAATTGTTAGTATGCTTGTTTTTCCTATTTACTATATTCCTAGTGCATATATCATTTTACATTCATTCATTCACTTTCTATGTCGCTTAATCCTAATTACGGTCGTGGGGAGGCTGCCACCCATCTCAGCCGACCCTGGGCGAGGGCGGGGTACACACTCACACTCACACCTAGGGGCAATTTGGAACTTACAGTTAGCCTACTGTGCATGTTTTTGGACTGTAGAAGGAAACCGGAGTACCTGGAAGAAACTCACACAACCAAGGGAGGAACATGCAAACTCCACACAGAAACGCCCGAGCCCGGGAATCGAACCCAGGACCTTCTTGCTGTGATTCAGAAGTGCTAACCACTGTGCCACCATACCGCCATTTTACATAAACTATATTATAATTTGTAATTACAATATGAACAAAATGTATAACATTTAATATATAGAACCTAGGAGCACCTGGGGTTCATTGACAAACACAAATCACAAAGCCTAAGTTCAGCATCAGAACACAAATCTTAAAAAAAAAAAAAAAGAGGGGGGCAACGAATAACCCAAACACAGGCAAAGGACAACGACATGGTAAAGTCAGAGAACCAACAAGGCTCAGAACTTAGACATATTGTAGTGCAGTGGTGTGTATTATTATGCACATACTACTGTCTAAGGATTCCATGTGGTCTTAAAAGCAAGAAAAGGAAGTATGTTTTACAGGAAGTAAAAAAATATGTGTGCAGAGAAGTGAAGTTATAGCATTCAAGGGAAGGGGACCTCTGCTGGTGTGGAGGCGTGCCACAACCGACTATATAATTCATTTATTGCAACATTAAATGTAACTATTAATAGTCAACATGGATGAAATGCTCTCTCATTTACTCATATGCCAAGCTGTTCGATCCTACTAGGGTTGCATGGAGGTTGGAGCATATCTCAGCCAACACTGGGCGAGGGGACGGAGTATACCCTGAACAGCTCTTCAGCCTAATACAGGGCCAACATACACAACCATTTACTTATACTCACACCTAGGGTCAATTTGGAACAGCCAATTAGTCTAATGTGCATGTCTTTGATTTGTGGGAAGAAACCGGTGAACTCAGAGGAAACCAAAGCAAGCAGAGGGAGAGCATGCAAACTCCACACAAAAACGCCTGACCCAGGGAGTCTGACCCGGGACCTTCTTGCTGTGAAGAGGTCGTGCTAATCACAACGCCATTGTGCCACCTCAGATGACATGCAATTTAATAATAATAATAATAAGAAGAAGAAGAAGAAGAAGAAGAAGAAGAAGAAGAAGAAAAAGAAGAAGAAATGAAATTAATACAATGTGCTCTTATAGGAAAATTATTATTACATGGAGTTACTCTTACAATCCTGAAGAGAAATTCTTTCCAGCATTTACTCAGTAACAATTATTGACATATATCAGAGATATCCACCGAGCCTCAGGAGAGTAAATTGTTTAAGTATATACTGCAAGGAAACATAAAGAAAGCAAACTAAAACGAGATTTTTCTGGTTTATTTGCACATTTTTAATTGTACTCTTCATCTTAATTCATAATGAATTTAATCTTCATCTTCTTCCGCTTGTTCCGGGGTCGGGTCACGGGAGCAGCAGCCTAAGCAGTGAGGTCCAGACGTCCGTCTCCCCAGCCACCTCCTCCAGCTCTTCCGGGGGGACATCAAGGCATTCCCAGACCAGGGATCCCTTCAAAGGCATGTTCTGCAATAATAGCTGAGGTGAAGATTCACAACCTTTTATATCGTTGGAAAAAACGCATGATCACCGTGAGTATCGTACGGTACCACCGGTACTTGTCGATGTTCACACGTTGTTCACGGTGGTCATACGATGCTGGCGGTGGTGTCACATTGTCACGTGTAAATGACACGTTTTTGGTCTTTCCGCAGAAATGCCACGGAAAAATCAAACATGATAGAATTTATCGCGAAAAGCTGCAGAAGGCTGCGGTGCTGACGTTCTCTGACGACAATTACACGGTGTTCAGTGGTGTTCTGCGAAAGTATTTCCGTGAACTCATTCATTTATTCATTTTCTGAACCGCTTAATCCTAATTAGGTCGCGGGGAGGCTGGTGCCCATCTCAGCCGACTCTGGGCGAGGGCAGAGTACACCCTGGACAGCTCGCCAGGCCATCGCAGAATTCCGTGAACTTCCACGGGTCAGGTTGCGTCGGTGAGAAGGGGCATTAAAATGGAAAAATAAATCATGAATTATCACGTTTCCTTGCAATGTATACTAAAACACCTTCAGGACATGCAGTTTATTAATACGTATTTAACGTATTTAGTTAACTCTAAATGGGTTTAAATACTGAAGAACTTTATATTTATAAGCCTCTTGGAGCACGCAAAGCTCACCTAACTTGCCTCTGTTATGGTTAAAATATGTAAAAATTTTGTGCTCATGTTCCCGTGTAGTATATACTAAAAGAATTATGTGCCTCAAGCTTGGTAGATGATGCTGAATTGACAATTCAGTGACATCCGCCTCGCCTTTGGCGCATAAACTTAAATGTCCCCAGTGAAAGTGAACCAATTAGATACCACAATCCCTACGTAATATACACTAAATTGACTTGTTCCTCTAATAATTCAGCAATTTGCTCTGGATCACTTTTTTCCTACAACATCATGGTCCAACAGTCCCACATCTGCTAGAAGTGTTAGAACATCTCCCCTTTCATCCTGTCCCATTTGTCAGACTATTTGCAACAATCAATGCACGAAAAATGTAACATTCTTGTGTGGCTGACATTCTGCGGAGAAGGGGGAACACCCAGAACAGCTTGCCAGACCATTGCAGGGCAACATATATACACACAACCAATCACACTCACACCTAGGGTTAATTTTGAACAGCCAGTTAGCCTGATGTGCGTCTTTGGACTGTGGAAGGAAAGCGGAGTATCTGGAGGAAATGCACGCAAGCAAGGGGCGAATGTGGAAATTCCATACAGAAATGCCCTAGCCCGGGAATCAAACCCACGACTTTCTTGCTGTGAGGTGGACGTGCTAACCGTGACGTTACTGTGCCGCTCTTACTGATGTTTAGCAGTTAATTAATAAAATATTTTACATGCATTTAGTAATTCATCAATATAACCAAATAAACATTATATTACAGCTTATTTAACAATACAGTGTTCAAAAAGGCAATATTATCTTTTCATGTGTGCATAGTTACCTGTAAAGATGGAAATATCATGGAGATTGACCTACAGCAGTGTGTTTTGATGCTGAAAGGTCATCTTGCCCTTCACCCTGACCCAGCGCATTGTATCTAAATCCTGCAGCTGAGAGAATCATCTATTATCCGTGCTTTCTGAGGCCTACACGCTCTATTCACCAGGAGATTATGCCGGTTCTGTCGAGAAGCCACAGTCGTAGCAGGCAGTTTGCTTCTGAAACTGTTATGGTAAGCTCTCAAGGCACTAGAAGGGCAAAGAAATGAAATCCTAAGTGGTTATGCATGCATGACAAAAAAGACTAATGATAGCTTTAAGGGACAGAAATATCATATTTTATGAAACTGAGTCTATTTGTCATTTCTTACCTTGAGTACACAATGTATGTTATAGAAATTACTATTTAAACTGATAAAGAATTCACAATGGGAAAATCCAAACACTCCATAAAGTCTTCTCCAGCACATCACAAAGACTTTCAGTAGGGTTAAGGTCAGGACTCTGGGGTGCCAATACATATGTGAAAATGATTCCTCGTGCTCCCTGAACCA
>JBCNYH010000012.1:50487261-50517096 GCA_039654325.1 Tandanus tandanus
ATTCAGAATTTTATCAGGTAAAAGCTACTATTTTTATTACAGTGGAGAGAATTGAATTCTGTACTTGGTCAAAATTTTAGCAATATTTTCCTCTGATAACACTGTTTATCGGAATTGAGAAAAGATTTCATTAGTGTAGCTGGGACTACTCTTCCTCTATTCAACAACAAACAAGAGACAGTCATAAAGTATGCAAGTGCCTACTTAAAGGGGTCCTTTGTATAATTTTAAAAAGACAACCCTGACCATGAAACAGCCCAGCCATAATATTCTTCAAAAAATTAAAAAGTGCACATTCAAGTTCTGTGTTAGTGAACCACCCGAACATGGTATGCCACGATCACACTAGTCAAAAGATTTAAATGCTCTTCAGAGTAGTACGGATCCTTTAATGCAGAGGTGTCAAACTCATTTTCACTGAGGGCCACATCACTAAACTCAAAGGGCTTAACAGCGACAAGCTAACATACAATCTTTCTTGAGTCATGAATTTTAGCTGTTAACTTGAAATTATGGTGGGCGATTCGCGAATGAATCATTCTAAAGATTCGATTTATTTAAGTAAATGAGTTGAATCAATTCGGAAATGCAACTGAATCGATTCACCAGCGCTTTGCTAATATAACTGTCTATTATCACATAAAGTAGTTGGAATCACTCATTAAGTCTCACAGCTGGCAGAGGCGGAAGTGCTGTGTGACGCACTGTGCAGCAGGCAGTCTCTACGGCAAGATCTCTGATCGTAACGCGTAGTGAACCACTAAATCATTCGCAAAAAGCTAATTCGCTGAATCACTCAGTGAATTGCTAACTCGCTGAGTCATTCGCGAACCGCTAACACACTGAATCACTCAGTGAACCGCTAACTCGCTGAGCCATTCGCAAACCGCTAGCTCGCTGAATCACTCAGTGAATTGCTAACTCGCTGAGCCGTTCGCAAACCGCTAACTCACTGAATCACTCAGTGAATCACTAACTCGCTGAGTCGTTCGCGAACCGCTAACTCACTGAATCACTCAGTGAACCGCTAACTCGCTGAGCCGTTCGCAAACCGCTAACTCGCTGAATCACTCAGTGAATCGCTAACTCGCTGAGCCGTTCGCAAACCGCTAACTCACTGAATCACTCAGTGAATCACTAACTCGCTAAGTCGTTTGCGAACCGCTAACTCGCTGAGTCATTTGCAAATCGCTAACTCACTGAATCGCTAATTCGCTGAATCACTAACTCGCTGAATCACTTGGCAAACGTTTATATACTAGTGGAAAATCTTTATTAAGTTTTGTAATTTGCAAACTAGATCATTCATAGATATAAAACAAAATTAAAAAGAGAAATTGAATGTTTGACTATTCAGTATGATACCTCTTCATAAGGCAAAGTAAATAGCTCAGTGAGTTAACAGTATGTCTTGTTTGTTTGTTTGTTTTTGTGAATGAAATGAAACGATATGAATCGATTCGCTACCGTCGAACGAACCGAAAGAATCGAGTTAGTTAAAATAATCGGACTTCCCATCACTACTTGAAATAGGCTGCCGCCACCTAGTGGAAGGATGATGAATTAGGTTTCATGGTAATGGTCAATGTAAAGAATGTACGATAATCATACTATTTGAAAGCTCTTGCGAGCCACATAAAATGAGTTGGCGAGTGAATATACGAATATAGCTTATATTGGTGGTTCTTTATTTTTATTTATCTTTTTTTCTCTTTTCTTCTTTCTTGTAAATCATTTTGTAAAATCTTGTATGTTTTTGGGTATGAGGGGTGCAGTGTAGGTGTAGATTTTAATTGGGAAACAGGTACATTATTACCTATCAATAATTAATTGGTATGGGGTGGGATTAAATAAGATTATTCTTTTTCTCACATGTTACAACTCACGTTTTCATTTGCTTCGTGCTTTTCAGTCACTCACTCTCTCATTTGCTGAATTGCTTTACTCTCAGCCAACTCTGGGCGAAGGCAGGGTACACCCTGAACAACTTGTCAGACCATTGCAAGGCCATACACACACAACCATACACACTCACAACTAGGGTCAATCTGAAACAGCCAATTAGCCTACTGTGCATGTCTTTGGACTGTGGGAGGAAACCGGAGTACCCAGAGGAAACCCACGTAAGCACGGGGAGGACATGCAAACTCACTGAGCCCAGGATTTGAACCCAGGACCTTCTCGCTGTGAGGCAGATATGCTAACCACTTTACCACTGTGTCGCTTTCATGCTTTTCTGTGTTTATTAATATTTTTTCTTTTGTTATTTGTTTAATTATTGATGTATTTTGTTCTTGGATTGTTTCTTTTTGTATTGTTTCTTGTCTGCTGTTTTTTACATATTCAAAATAGAGGTTTTCAATTCAATTCAAAAGTAACTTTTGTTGCATAAAGGCTATGAATTAGACTTTTATTATAGATTTATAGTATTTGGCTTGTATTTCTTGCCACACTAGTTGTGTTGCTGTATTTTGATTATGAACGACAGGTTTATGATGCTCTGTGATCTTATAATGCATATATTGCTATGTGGCTCGAGATATAAGAACGAATATCACTCTACTACACCATTAAACATAGCTGCTGGTACATAACACATCTGAACCTTTGTTGGTCACATGGGGATTATTGCTGTATCTGTGGCCTAAATTCTTTATAAAAGCCTGAGGAACTAGCACAAGCCCTATCACCTCCTCTATAGAATAAATAAATAAATAAATAAATAAATAAATGAGGGCTGTTAAACATTATATCACCAAAAGGAAAGCTGGGTGCAGAGTCAGTAAAGTTGTTTTCACAGCAAAGACATTAACTGGCATCGAACACAACAACATATTAAGATGGTTAAGGGCTTTTAAGTGCCAGGTTAGGGTATAAAGTGTGAAATATTGTTTGTCCCCTAATTAACTATTTGGTGCACAAACGCTCATTGTTTTATCTACATCATTAAGCCGTGTTATTAAAAATGAAAATTACAGTGTGTTCGAAATCAGTGTACAAACATTATTGCAAAATAAACCCCGACAGAGTGGCGGAGATCCTGAAACATAACCCCGTGGTCTTAAATCACCCTGAAAAGGTTCATTTTATGATAATGACTGGCTCTGTGTACATCATACTGATGTAGGCCACTATTTAGTAGAGAAATCAATAATTTGACACAACATATTTGTTTTAAATAAATTTTAGTGCTTCCGCTAATGACGAAAGCTACTCCATAGCAATGGTCTCGTGACACTTAAAGATGCTGTGTTGTAAAGAAATTGGGGCAGTTGCTAGACCTAACTTGGAGCCAGTCTTGGATGGAGTCCTTCCCTCGACTAGCCGTTGTGTTCACCTTGGGCAAGTGATAACACACATAAGCCTCCCTGCCTGAGTCACAGCGCAGGCAGACAGGGCTTGTTAGCCCCAGCTGCCTTTAGGTTACTTCATGTGGATAAAGGCTTCAGGAGGAAACCCTGAGGAAAAACCCTGAGCGGGGCCCCGCAGTGTCCATCTGACAACCTTCCGGCAGCTCTGGCAGCCAAACCAGTGCCAAACGTACTCATCTGCTTTCCTTTGGACCCCACTGGTGAAACCGAGAGCTTCCCTGGATCGCCATAAAACTTGCCAAGGCTTTTGCGGACCTGGAGAGGACACAGCTGGCAGAACAGCTACAGGAGACAGCACTGTTGCCTTCAATAAGGCCTCACGCAGGACTTTCAGTGGTTTTGCTAGACTAAGGATGCCAGTAACAATCATGCAGAGAAATAACAGACCACTGAATGCTGTAATTGACCAATCAGAATTGAGTATTTAAATTATCAGTGAAATTCTGTATTATAAGTGCGATCTTTAACAAACATTTCTTAATTGAAATGTGTGCAGTCACTATTGAAAAAGGACACAAGTGCAGAAATTTGCTTCATCAATTGTTTTTTTGAATTTATCAGGGTATAATTGATATAAAAAAGAATCACAGCGGCATAGTGGCTAGCACGTCCGCCTCACAGCATGAAGGTCCTGGGTCTCGGCAAAGGAGTTTCTGTATAGAGTTTGCAGGTTTCCTCCCACAGTCCAAAGACATGCACATTAGCCTAACAGGCTGTTCCAAATTGCCCCTAGGTGTGAATGTGAGTGTGTTGGCCCTGTGATGGTCTGGCGAGCTGTTCAGGGTGTACCCCGCCTTCGCCCACTGTCAACTGAGATGGGATTAGGCGGGTTGGCAAAAATCAACAGGAACATTATCTGGAAAGAACCACAAGTAAGATTCTCAAGCTATGGCATCACTTAGGCGTATATTACTGAGGGTCCACAAGGTGTAAGACGGCGATTAGAATACTTAAAAGGCATAAAAAGAGATACTTTTTTATTAAATGTTCAAAACATTCTGATCCATTCCCATGGACCATGTGTGCAGTAACTGATATCGATTTCCTGCACAGGGCCAACACTACATCTCAACGTGCCATTGATCAGCCACTCAAATGCAAAAGCGTGACTGCAAAGCTGAAATATTTTCTCATCTAAGATCCGATAAATAGTTTCTTCCTCAAGAGGCCACCATTTGTCCACAGCGTTCATTTCTGGCAGCAACTGTTTTCATGTTTACAAGTTAAGCACTGATGTTCAGTCACATGTACAGTATACTACACACTTCACTATCTAGCAGCGAAAGACTCCCGTATATTTCTCAGGTCCAGGACCATCCCAAGGGTCAAGAAAGCACATCAATTCTCCCATGTGTTGAGAATGTATATTATGTGTTTATTAATCTAATCTAATCTGTGAGGATGGTGGTAGAGTAAGTGCTTAAAGTGGTTTGAGATGTAATCATGGTTTAATATATTAAGGTGAACTTTATGTGAATAACAAATTTAGCATGAAGTGTACGTAAATGCATGACTACAGAAACTGTATCGAAAATATACAAGATACACATTTAAAAATGATGTAATAATGTACATAATTTGCCCAATAGTATGATATGGTTCTATCTGGATGAAGAGCCATTTTAAACTTGCAGTTTTGTTCCTCTGAGAAAAACTTTCAGTACGGAACATTTTTAATTCAGCAAGTGCCAGATTCACATATTTCATTAATAATGTAGGAATTTTTTTTAACTCAACTGAAATTTCATCCATTCATTCATTTTTTGAACCGCTTAATCCTAATTAGGGTCGCGGGGAGGCTGGCGCCCATCTCAGCCGACTCTGGGCGAGGGCAGAGTACACACTGGACAGCTCGCCAGGCCATTGCAGGGCAGAAACACGCTGACGGCAACTCAATGGCCTACTCTTTACGAATGACATCAATGGTTCTATTACATGCCTCTCACCACAGACAGAGGGAGACATGGCCTGCCTTTGAAAACCCAGTTAGCTGCACTGGGGGGACAGCTTGGTGATAGTGGGGCTTGAACCCCTGACCTTGGGATCAGTAATACAGCACCCTACCACCGGGCCACCACTGCCCCTTCAACTGAAATTTGTTCAGGTAAATTCTATAAATGTCCAGATATACAAAATTGTATGTTTTAGAAGGTCCAGAAAAGCAACTACGATGAGTGAATGATGATTCCAGCTACCTTTTAAACATTCATTTATTAGCTATTAGTTTACAGTTTTAAAAAGACAAATAAAGTGATTATGTTT
The DNA here is from genome assembly GCA_039654325.1 of Tandanus tandanus. Classification (NCBI taxonomy): domain Eukaryota; kingdom Metazoa; phylum Chordata; class Actinopteri; order Siluriformes; family Plotosidae; genus Tandanus; species Tandanus tandanus. The sequence continues at coordinate 50,492,895 of JBCNYH010000012.1, forward strand.
TGTTTCATTTTCATCTGACGCCACAGTCACCATTCATTTTTATCAAAATAAAATATTATATGTGAAATCTCCTCTTTCTACTGTAATGTCTACAGCACACTAGCTAGTCTCATTCACTCACTCATTCACTCACCAAACCGCTTAATCCTAAAAGGGTCATAGGGAGGCTATAGCCAATACTGGGCGAAGGCAGAGTACATCCTGAACAGCTCACCATACCATCGCAGGTCAACACACACACACACACACAACTGTTTACATTCACACCTAGTGGCAATTTGGAACAGCCAGTTAGCCTAATGTGCATGTCGTTAGACTGTGGGAGGAAACCGGAGTACCCAGAGGAAACCCACGCAAGCACAGGGGGAACATGCAAACTCCACACAGAAGCACCCAAGAAAAAGGACTTGTACCCAGGACCTTCTTGCTTTGAGGTGGATGTGGTAACCACTATGCCACCATGCCACCCACTATAGCTAGTCTATGCTTTAGATAAATCAAGTGAAAGCTACCTCTGCATGTATAATGGAGCAAAGAAACCCTATATGGGCACTGTGCTAATTTTACAGTATGTTCTATAGAATGTGGATGTGACCAAATTACTGCAAAAACTTTCTCTTTCGAAGGATTTATTAGATGACTGGGGTTTATGTGCTTTTATTTTTGTTTGTTTGTTTGTTTGTTTGTTTGTGTGTTTGTTTGTTTGAAAGTCCATACATGGTTTTCCATTAGTGTCCCAGAGTAACAGCATGTCTATCAGCACTCGTTTTGAGATTATACATGCTCTATCTCCAAACCTTGTGACCTTGCTCTGACCTTCACCTTTAACTAAGACTTTTCAGAATCAAATAATTTCTGGGTCTCAGGGAGGGAGTTGTAATCCTTCCATGATTGTGGTCAGAACTTTGAATTGACATATGGATGGACAAACAAATGCAAGTGATAACAAAACCTCTGCCGAAACTCAATATTGTGGCAGGGGTAATAAATGTACGATATTGAGTAGAAATTGAGTAGAATGGTCATGATTAGAAATCCAGAGTCACTGAATAATAGTCAGTTTGTACACTGATTGCCTCTGATACAGTATCCTTCAAGTACCAGTGACTCAAGGCAGGTGGATTTGAATTATTTAAATAACTTTTTTTTTATTTGTGAGAATAATATGAGTCTCACTTTATGGTAGACATATAAACATGTAATCTTTAGTAAAGAATTTACAGTAGTTATGCTCTTGGTTTGTATGTACAGTGTGGTCCAAAAGTCTGCACCAGTGAAGATGTCGAGCCAGCATGGACGCCACAAGCTTATGCAAAATCTTATGGTTCATTTTAGATTAATTCCAGTGGAGTGTCATCTGATTACACATTTCCAGGGTAGAGATTCAACATTAAAATCTGATCTTTTAAGCAAAATGCTCACAATCAGACATTTACTTACCTTTAAATAGAAACCAAAAAATCTTAAATATTACATTTTTAACATACTGAACATTAACCACCAACAATCTAAAACCTGTTCATTTCAGATCCTCAGTGTGGCCTCAGATGTTTGGGTGCGCTGTTTGTGCACTGGTGGTGGTATTTGGGAGGATTCAAGGTGCTTATGTGTCCACTTGCACCTGGTCCAATGAACAAATTTTATTGGCACTGAATTAAATCCCTTGCTGGTCCACCATTTGAGGACACCTGAGTGTGTCCAAGTGTATTCGGTTTTAATTAATTAACTAATTAAAAAAACATGTTGGCTCACAGGTTAGCACTGTCGCTTCGCAGCGAGAAACTTCTGTGTTCCAATATTGTGACCAACAAGGGCCTTACTATGTGGACTACTCTAAATTTTCCATTGGTGTGAATGTGAATGAGTGTCAATAGATGTTCGTGCCTCTGCGATGCCTGAGACCTGTTCAGGTGAGCACACACACGTAAACAGTGAGTACACACACTCGGAGCAGTGGGCTGCTACACATTGGGGCGCCCAGAGAGCAGTTGGGGGTTAGGTGCCTTGCTCAAGGGCACTTCAGCCATGAAAGTGGTGGAAGGGAAGGTGCAGCTCACTCCCCTCAACGTCACACATTTCCTGCTGGTTCGGGAATCGAATTAGCGACCTTTAGGTCCCAAACCCGCTTCTCTAACCATTAGGCCACGGCTGCCCCCTGAACTTCTTCCTCAACCCTGACGGATCAGCGGCACAAATAATAGATGGATGGATGGATGGATGGATGGATGGATGGATGGAATAATAATAAAAACCTAACAGAATATGCCAGCTAAGATCACCTCGTGATTATTTTTGCTTTAAAATCAGGTTTCTTTGGGTTGTATTCTTGAGGATTTATAATAAAAGGACTAGGACTGTGAATTGTGCTGACTTTCAGCTCTCTAACACTCAAAGGCTCACTTGCCTAATATGTGAATCTCTTAATTAACATTAACTTGTATAAGATACAGTGTCAGCTTTCTGCTATGGAGACAATTTTTAGTTTACACATCAGACCAGTTTATAAATAAATATTGGTTTATTTCATTATTATATTGTAAATATAATGTAACGTATGTGTAACCCCTTGAGCATAATTAAACCTTTCGGTGTTTTGCTTCACCTACTCATCATAGTGAAGCGCCCAGTTTACTCTATTCTCTTATTGCTTAAATTAAATGTGACTCTTATTTGGCCATGGCTGTGTATTCAATCTGAATGACTACAATCATTGGATAGCAGATAGAACTCGATAGTGCGGGCTTTATTTTAAATTAAGAAGAGTTTTTCTTATTTCAAATACTAAAGAAATGTCAAATTCATGAAAACAATTCTCCCAGAGATGATGTTTAAGTGGTCTGTATACACTGAAGTGTATTTATTAAAATTATGCTAAATATTATTGAGTATGATATTTCACAGTAATGTATTTATGGCACGTGTCCTGTGCTGTAATTGGTTTAAAGTGTAATCACTGTTTGCTTACAATCCTTTGAGATTAATATATTTTTAGCATAATTGTAATTACACTGCCACTCAAAAGTTTTATAATCTGGAGTTTCTAATGTTACAGTTTAGCAAACAAAATCACATAGAATAGCAATTGAATAAGGAAAGCTACAGCATTAAGGAAGTTATTAACTGCTCAGTCTCAGATCCTAGTGGGACTTTACGTAAATCAGTGTTTTATTAAAGGCAGATATACTCATAGGGAATAAACATATACTTTAGAGAAGACTCTAAGACAGCACTAGTGGTAATTGTGTAACATAATGATATTACGTCTGGACTGCTGCAACAAAATAAAATAATTACTAGCATTTTTTTAAGGATTCACTAAACATGCAAAATTATTACTTTTCAGGTATTATTCAGTTGTTCAGTTTTACTCACTTCTTGGAGAAGTTAGGAAATAATAATGTATTGATATAGACTTGTTAACATATTAACAGCATCAGTTTATTACCTCGTTTTGTGTTTGTTTGTTAGCTTTGGACAAAAAGGAGTTCAGTAGATTTTGGAAATGAGCCGAATGAAATTCTGGATCCATTATTTTTAAGGGATTTTTTACCATTGTGAGATAGGGTGATTTTTTTTTGGAAATGTCATATTAGAGCAGCACCAGTAGGGGGTGCTATGTACATTTTGTTGTTTGGAAAAAGTAACATGCGGATTTTGCCCTGCAATGGTCTGGCGAGCTGTCCAGGGCGTACTCTGCCCTCACCCAGAGTCGGCTGAGATGGGCGCCAGCCTCCCCGCGACCCTAATTAGGGTTAAGGGGTTCAGAAAATGAATGAATGAATGAATACATGCGGATTTTCATGACATGTCTATCAGAGGTGGGGCTTTGGATTTTGGAGATGATCCAGATTATATTCTGGATTTTTTTTAAGGATTCTTTAACATTGTGAGCTAGGACAGTTTTCTACAGTGGATTGCTGGGCTTGGTGGAGGTTTGGAATCTCCAAGTTCTCTTGTTTTAAATATAGGTTAGGTAATTCTTTAGACTCATTTTACTGTGTTTATTGCAATTCCCTTAACGCATTGCAACAGCAATGAATAAATCAAATGCAGTGACATTAAAAAGAAAAATATGTCTCTTAAACCCTGTCCACTTATTTCCCTCTGTCCACATTACGTGACTGGATGGTTTACCTGTATATCTGCCTGTGTACGCTCACTGCTCATGATTGGAGTCTTCCACAAGACGGGGCAGCTAAAGCTAAAGCTATCAAGTGAGTTGCACAAGACACAAGGCAAAAAAAACATTTACTAAATAAAATCTGTGAAGAAAAAGAGGTTGGATAAAGCAAGAGGTCAGACCAGAGTGAACACCAGCATGGCTTTTATATGATGGTGAAACCTGCGGGAGTTGAACTGCCTGAAAAGTTTTGCCATGGCTGCTGAATTTCTGTAGCACAGGCTATTATCTGGATTGTTTCGTTTTTAGAGGTAATGTGTTATTTTCCTGAACTACGTAGCTCATGCTAACATGCTAGCTTGACAGCTGTGAGTACTAACAATAGCCATGTTTATTTTTATAGCATGTTTATTATGACCAGGTTCGGTGTTTGGCTTGTTCTCTAGCGATAGTCAGGCAGTACGCATTCATGTCTCTTGGAAACGTGGCTTTGGAGGGAGGGGAGAACAAAGGGGTGGGATCTTCTCTGTTGGAACCTTTCAAAATCTGATGCGGCACGGTGGTGTGTTGGTTAGCACGTCCTCCTCACAGGAAGAAGGTCCTGGGTTCCAGTCCTGGCCTGGGCTCGGCCGTTTCTGGCATTCATGTTCTCCCTGTGCTTGTGTGGTTTCCTCAGGGGTTTTCTGGTTTTCTCCCACATTAGGCTAACTGGCTGTTCCAAATCAACCCTAGGTGTGAATGGTTGTGTGTTTGCTGCCCTGTGATGGTCTAGCGAGCTGTTCACGGTGTACCCTACATTCACCCAGTGACGAGAGGGAGTGTCTTTCAAAATCTAACATTTACTTATTGGTTTCTCCAAACCTGTCCACCCTACCTTTAATCTTAACTACAGTAAGTGCCTTGATTTTTGATATTTTTTAAGATCCAAGTAAATTTTATTCCAGAATTCAAAATAACTGTTAACCCAACGTAAACAATCAGCTGTAGTAGCATAGTACGTAATACAGTATACAGTATATTATGCTTCTTGTTCTCTCCTGTGCCTCTGTATAATGCGATTAGCCAAAAAAATTAAATGTTCGTCCTTTACGGTACATACTGCACCTACACTGATCAAATAAAATACCACAGCTTGCACTCAATTATTAACTGAGATTTGTGCTTATAGTCACCTGTACAGTTGTTTCGCTTCATTATAAATCATTATGTGCAAAAAAAATGACTGCTGGCACATTCATTTCTGCCCACTAGTCTTTAGCAGAGGTACAGTCTGTTGATGGTGCAGCTGCTAAAGCTCGGTCTAACCAAAGCTTGCAGAGGACCCAGGTGGTAAAAACGCCTACATGACCAAATTCCTGTACAACTTTACAATGCTGTGCTGGGTACTCCAAATTATTTATTGTCTAAAAAAGGTACACTGACAGCCAGACAACCATTCCTCCCATGGGCTCCTTTATTCTAGTGCCGTGTCCTTAGATGCCCTCATCAAGCTGAGTCCTTGCCGTTTTCTTCTTAATCTGTAACATGGAGGGCAGGGGGAGGATCATCAATCTTACAGGCATGGAGCCATTGCTTAGCTCACTTAATTTGACCCTCAGAGCTTGCAGGCTTCCATCTGCTATGGTCTTGCCGCTGAAAGGATTCTTTTTTAAAATAGTATACACTCACTGGCCATTCTAATAGGAATATTGATCCACCTGCTGATTTATGCAGATCCAATCAGACAATCATGTGGCAGGAACACAGGGCAAGAAATCATGCAGTTTTAGGTCCGTTAATGTTTATAGCAAACAACAGAATGAAGAGAGAGACTTTAGACATGGCATGAACGTTGGTGTGTTGGTTAAGAATCTCGGAAAGTGAGATTCCTGAGATTTCTGCACATACTGTAACCGTCTCAAGATTTGACACAGAATGGTGAGAAAAACAAAAAACATTGAATGAGGAACAGTTTTGTGGGTGGAATCACCTCATTAATACGAAAAGCCAAGGATATAGTAACTTATATAATCACTCTTTACAACCGCTATGAGCAGAAAAGCATTTCAGTATGAACAAAATATTAAACTTCGAGGTATATGAGCTACAACAGCAGAAGACTACATCAGATTCCACTTCGGTCAGCCAAAAACTAAAATCGGAGGCTATCATGACCACAAACTCACCCAAACTGGACAGTCTCATCTCACTCACTCATTTGCTGAAGCACTCGCTGGGGTACTGGAGCCTCAGGTGACACCGGACGAAGGTGGAGTACACCCTGAACAGCTCACCAGGTCATCGCAGGTCAACACACACACACACACACACACAACCATTCACACTCACACCCAGGAGCACTTTGAAACAAACAGTTAGCCTAATGTGCATGTCTTTGGACTGGGGAGAAAACCAGAGTACCTGGAGGAAACCCACACAAGCACAGGGAGAACATGCAAACTCCGAACAGAAACCCCATCGCTGAGCCCAGGACTCGAACCCAGGACCTTCTTGCTGTGAGGCGGACGTACTGACCACTATACCAACTTTCCGCCCCAAACAGTTAAAGATCGTTTTATTAAATTGCCTGGTTGTTTTTTTCAGTGTGTACAGATTGGGGATGTCTATATCCAAGATAGCCTCAAATATTAATATCTTCATACACTATATAAGTTTTCTTTACTTTTTTTTGTTGTTGTTGTTATTATAACCAGTTGCATAAAGCCAGCAAGCAAACAGGGTTAATGAAATTGAGATTGTTGATGAAAAAGTCTATAATAGTTTATGGTACTAGATGTGTTCCTGTCCAAAAAGTTTAGTTAAACTCAGTACAACATGTTGATTAGATTTAGTTTTTTTTAGTATTCTCAATGTGTCCAATTTCTTATCAAAACAATATTAGATATTTGAATCTTTTCATCGTTTCAAAGAAACACTCCATGACAAAGCAAAATGAACTCTCACATCCTCATCATCAACAGACACTTCCTCTGGCTATCCACATCTTACTCAAACCATGCATAGAATTCAGGCACTGATTAGCAATTTCATTCACAGTTAGCTGGATATGTTGTCTTTTGAATGTATTATTGGAAAAACAATAACCAACATAACTGCAAACATTGTGTATCAAGATATATACAGTATCAAGCAAACTGTATGGAGAAGTCATCGGTGTAGATAGTACAAACCTTTTTTTTTTTTTTTTTACATTTTATTGCTCTATATGCACAGTAGTGGCTCAATGATTAGCACTGTTGGTTCACAGCATGAAGGTTTTGGGTTCGAATCTCACGGCAAACAGCGGCCTATCTCTACGGAGTTTGATTGTTCACTTCCAACTCTTGTTCGAAGAGCTCATTCTTCAGGGTGTGTTTCTCCAGGGGACTCTGGTTTTCTCCTGTTGTTCAAAAACATGTACATTTGGTCAAATGATGACTTTGAATTGTCCATAGGTGTGAATGGTTGTTCATATGCGTGCTAGCCTTGCAGTCGACTGGCGATATGTTCAGGGTGTGGCCTGTTCGCACCTGAAGTCACGTTGATTTAGTTCCAGCTTCCCTCACTAGCCTGACAGATACGCTTTATAGATAATGGATGGATGAACGCAGAGTAGCTTAGCCTGATACTTATACAATGTTGGCGCTAAAGCAGGACATTTTTTTCTCTAGATCTGAACGCAGCAGCCTTTCTCTGTCTTATATCATTCAGTACACTAACTGCCTGTTAACTTCCACACTGACTACAAACTCTGAATGCTTTAGTTCTGGTGTATCTCGCTGATCTCCTTAAGCAGTGTAGCCTGAACACTTTGCTCAGTGGGGTCTGATCTTAATCCTGAGGATTACTCACAGCTTAGCAAGTGGAAGATGATTTCTTACATTAACCCTAAACTCAGAGTGAAAGCAGAGCAAAACACTCTTATTTTGGGTATTAATTGTTTTTTAAAGCTTTTTTACAATGTTTTTTTTTTAATTATTATTATTTTGCGAAGCATCTTAAGATTTTAAATCAATATAAACTTCATTATCAATACTCATGCTCAGTCGCTCAATCGAACCGCTTTGCCAAACCGCTTACTCACAGGGAGGTTGGACTACCTGGAGGAAACCGGAGTACCTGGAGGAAACCCACGCAAGCATGTGGAGAACATGTAAAATCTACACAGAGACGCCGGAGCCCAGGACTTGAACCCAGGACCTTCTTGCTGTGAGGCAGATGTGCTACCTACTATGCCACCGTGTTGCCCCTTATTATTATTATTGTTATTCATTCATTCATTTTCTGAACCACATGGTTCTTTTACATGCCTCTCACCACAGACAGTGAGAGACATGGCTGGTCTTTAATAACCCAGTTAGCTGTACTGGGGATTTTTATTATTATTATTATTATTATTATTATCATTATCATCATCATTATTATTATTATTATTATTATTAGTAGTAGTAGTAGTAGTAGTATTATAAGAAGGTCGTGGGTTCGATTCCCGGGCTTAGGGCGCTTCTGTGTGGAGTTGTTCTCCCCGTGCTTGCGTGGGTTTCCTCCGGGTACTCCAGTTTCCTCCCACAGTTCAAAAGCATGCACAGTGGGCTGATTGGCGGTTTCAAGGTGTGCCTATGTGTCAGTGTGAGTGTGAATGGTTGTGTGTGTTGCCCTGCAATAGTCTGGCGAGCTGTAGAGATGTACACCGCCCTCGCCCAGAGTCGGCTGAGATGGGCGCCAGCCTCCGCGCAACCCTAATTATGATTAAGCGGCTTAGAAAATGAATGAATGATTATGATGATGATCATTTGATGATTATTATTATTATTATTATTATGCTTTAGGTTAATTCAAGGTACAGTAAAATAGCAAGAAGGTCTGAACACATACTTGTATAATTGTAAGAATTAGAAGGATGAACATAATTACAATAATAAACATGCAGCACCAGCTCCCAACCCAATCACATTCAAAGTCGGGGAGGTGAACTTTTCTTTTGCCATCAAGGTCGCACGAAGCTGGAGGTTGTGATACGGACACGACTGAGACTCTGAGACGTTGGCTTGATCATAATTCCCCTCAGCCTTAAGGGAGGAAGTGCTTTTACTGACATTTAATAATAATATATAAATCTGGAAACAACACTTAAATGATCAACTAATCACCTAATTAATGCTATCTCTGCATAAATTGCTTCTTAATTACAACCAGCCCACAATAGGCTGCACTGGGAGAGGTTTTTTCCCCCTCAATCATCAGCACCAACCAGCACATGTGCCTTACAAACCATCCACACAGACAACATGGAGCGATGCGTACTAAAATTAATATGACCTGCAGAGCATACTCAAGCTGTTGTGAACAATTTGTCTCAAGCTTTCAGAAGGCAACATCTGGCACCACTAACGTCGAAGCACCCGTCATGCTAATCTGTTTATAATTTATCAATAGCTTTTTTCTGCTGTTTGTACTTATTTTTTAGCAAGCAACCAGGCTAAATCCTGTCCTCTCACTGTAAACAAATAAAGCCGTATGATTGATCTGCGCAAATATGAGTCGTTCTACCTGAAGTAGGCCTTCAGTGAAGTATGCTAATCTTCTCCCATAATGCCACATGGCAACCCCATCGTGCAAGAATGCGAACATAAGCCGACCTCCCCCGCATTAAGAGAACAGCATCTCAGTTAATCCTATTAGCATTGCCTTAGAGACATGGATATAGGATTGCACTTAATAACCCGGTACAGTGAACTCTCACAATGTGCATTGTAAGATTGTAAAGATGTATGAAGGTGATAATGCATTTATGAAGTAAGTGCACAGTGTACAAGAGCTGGAAAGAGCAAGCAGGGGGAAAAAATGTTCGCTTTTAGAAGAAGAGGTCACAGATGGAACTGGCTGAGGTACAGGGGGAAAAAAGCTGGGAAAAAAGGCAAGTGTAAGTGTATTTTGTCTTGTGAAAGGCAGGAGCGACGCTTTCACGATGCGAGACTCACTAGTCAGTCAAACTGCATTTAAATTCAACAACAGGATGTTTTTCACAGGCTTGGGTTTTTTTTATTCTTTTTAAAAAAACATTCATTCATTCATTCATTCATTCATTCATTTTCTGAACCGCTTAATCCTAATTAGGGTCGCGGGGAGGCTGGCGTCCATCTCAGCCGACTCTGGGCGAGGGCAGAGTACACCCTGGACAGCTCGCCAGGCCATCGCAGTATTTCTGTATTTCAAATTTATGAGTTTATTATTATTATTATTATTATTATTATTATTATTATCATTATTATTATTATTATTACTACTACTATTATAATTATTATTAATATTACTACTCATTCACTCACTCATTTGCCAAGCCGCTTCTATTACCTATTATCTCAGCCAATACTTATTATCTTAGCCAACTCTACCTCAGCCAACTCGGGATACACCCTGAACAGTCCATCGCAGGGCCAACACCCACAGAACCCTTTACATTAACAATAACACCTAGGGGCAATTTGGTACAGCCAATTATCCTAATGTGCATGCCTTTGTACTGTAGGAGAAAACCGAGAGTTCCCAGGGGGAACCCACGCAAAGAAAGGGAGAGCATGCAAACTCCACACAGAAACGCCCGAGCCCAGAACTTGAACCAATGACCTTCTTGCTGTGAGGCGAATACACCACCGCACTGCCCCCCCCCCATTATAATTAGTAGTAGTAGTATTTTTTTTTATTGTTGTTGTTGTTATTATCATTATTATTATTATTATTATTACTATTATTATTATTATTATTATTAATTAAATATATATTTAATTCATTCATTTGCCAAACCTTTTAATCCTACTAGGGATTATCTCAGCCAACCCTGGGCGAAGACAGGGAACACCCTGAACAGTCCATCACAGGGCCAACCCACATACAACCATTTGGGGCAATTTGGAAGTCAATAAGCCTAATATGCATGCCTTTGGACTGTGGGAGGAAACCGGAGTACCTGGAGGAAACCCACGCAAGCACAGGAAGAACATGCATCCTCACACAGAATTGGGCTCGCTGAGCCTGGGACTCGAACCCAGGACCTTTTTGCTGTGATGCAGACATGTTAAACACTACGCTACTATGCCATACTACTAATACTATTTTTTTTCTTTTATTTTTTTAATTATGCACAGATAATGCATACAGTTATTATACACTCAGTGGTTACTTTAATAAAAATACCTGTACCCATTCTCATTCATGAAATCATCCAGTCAATTATCTGGCAGTATACAGTACATACGCTGAGGCATGAAGCTTCAGTTCGTGTTCACATAAAGCATGAAGGGGTGAAAAATGAGGGGGACTCTACTGCTAATCTACATTTCTGTAGGTTTTATCCCCAAGCAACTAACACACCTCTTATAGCTGATCAAGAACTTCTTCAATGATCAGATGGTCAGGTGGGTATGATTAGAGTGGAAGTCAAAGTTTTCGGGGGGGGTGTAGATCTCCGGGAACAGGGTTGGTGATGGCTGCTATAGATTCTACACAGAATGGTGTGGAAAAAGAACAAAGATCTGTAGGATGAAATACCTTCTTAATGAGAGAGGTCAGAGGGGAACAACCAAACTGCCTCAAGGCTATAGGCTCAAATAATCACTATTTACAACCGTGATGCACTGAAAGCAACAGTGAGGAAAACTTCAACTGATGAACATTCATTAAGTAAGTAAATAAATATTAGTTTATGCATTGTACCGCTGCTGATCTCTCTCTCTCTCTCTCTCTCTCTCTCTCTCTCTCTCTCTCTCTCTCTCTCTCAACCCACCCCATAGGATGATGATGGTTCCTGTGTGTATAGTGGGGCTTTTGATGGGTCCTTGGGTGGCTATGGAGGCTGATCCATGACTGGCACTGTTTGTGTTCTCTCAATTCTTTCTACACCTCTTTTGCAGGCATCTCTTCACTGGGTACATTCAGAAGCCTTTTTCTCCCAGGTGGAGTGGTCAGTTTCGGCCTTTGTAAGCTTCAAAGTACATCTCTGTAACATAATCACTGGTCTTACATGTTTGGATAGTAGTAGTGGATGTCCTTAGGCAGCCTACCACGCATGATTAGCTGATTTGATAATTGTATGAAGGAGTACAAGTACTCTCATTCACTCCATATAATCCAAACCGTATAATCCTACTAGGGTGACAAGGAGGCTGGAGCCTGTCTCAGCCGACACTGGGTGAAGGTCTGTAACTACCTGAATGGCTCAACAGACCATCACAGGGCCAACACACCCACAATCATTCACACTAACACCAAGGGGCAATTTGGAACTGCCAATTAGCCTAATGGGCATGTCTTTGGACAGTGGGAGAAAACCAGAGTACCCAGGGGAAACCCACACAATGCCCGAGCCAAGCCCGGGACTTGAATCCAGGACTTTCTTGCTTTCGTGCTAACCACTACGCCACCGTGCCACCCTGTATGAGTACTGTGGTTCCTATTAAAGTGGCCAGACAGTGTAGCTTAATACATAACCACAACCTTGTTCATTTAAATTAATTACATTTTAGAGTCAAAACTCAACAGCTTAACATTTACCCAAAAAATGTGGTTGGTGTATTGTCTTGTGCTTTTTATACCCAAGCCACCAAAATGTACTGTATAAAAAAAATCTCATTTTTTTCTTTTTCCTTTCACTCCCACACTTTACTTCCTCTTGGTTCCTGTCCTGACCCCACACTGATATATTCCCTTTTTACTCTTGCGGAGAAGACGCCTGGGAATACTGATTCACAAGCAATAGCTCCATCTGCTCAGCCTTCAGCTTGTGCACTAAGACAACAACTTCAATATAAAGAAAGAGGGCAAAAAAAAAGAAAGAAAGAAAAACAGCACCAGAATCTTAAGAGAGGTCATGGTGATTTGTTCGGAGTCAATCTGTGTACTGGTGTTGCATGCGGTCATATTTCATTCCTCGTTGCTTCTTCAGATGGTGCCACTCACGACATCCACCATAAAATGGATATAAAAGACGATCGCGCCAAGTTTCCTTCATTCTCATGGTTTTCCAGCGTGAAGCAGGGCTGCAACCGAAGCTAGACATCAGGCAACCACAATGAAACGTGACCCGACATTTAAAACGCAAATTTAACACACATGCATAATGACTGGCCTGCGCACCACTTGGGAAAAGCCAGGCTTTTGTTTACATCTTTAGATTTTGGACGCTAGCACAACAACTTAGGACAAAGGCACAGCAAGAGACAGCTAAGCGATTGCAAAGCAAGCTGGGGCTGGTTAGCACGCAAGCCTGTAGATTAGCGGGTTGGTGCAGGGAGTCGGGTGCACGCTAGCGACCTGGCACGGCTTTAACAGTATGACTCTCAAACTTGTGGCCTGAAAAGGCTTCCTGTTGATAAGAAATAAAGCAGGCTGTCCATCACGGGGGCTACATCGCAGCTTCAGTGGCAGCTGTGGCCATGAAGTTGCCTTCGACAACAGCCACAACAACAGCTGACTCTTTTGAATCTTGTTTTCGTTTTTTTTTTTTCCTGTGAAGATTATCCTCGGTGTGTGTTTTCACGAGGGCTGATCTTGGAGAGATACTGAGACAAAAAAACGTGAGGAGGGGGGCTCGAGGTGTGAAGAAAAACTGTATCCTTGGTAACAAGGAGCATTCGAGGAAGGAAGAAGGATAGATTTAATAGAGTGGGGAAAAAATTCGGAGGCTGCAAAACAATTAACAAGCTTTGAGAAGCTTTAGCACGACAAAACAAAGGACCTTGAAAATCTAAGCAGCGTTTCACCTGGGTTCGATTCCTGGGCTCGGGGCGTTTCTGTGTGGAGTTTGCATGTTCCCCACGTGCTTGCATGGTTTCCTCTGGGTACTCCGGTTTCCTCCCACACTACAGAGATATGCATATTAGGCTAATCGGTTGTTCCAAATTGCCCCAGGTGTGAATGTGAATGATTGTGTATTGACCCTGCAATGGTTTGCTGTTCGGGATGTATCTCACCTTCGCCCAGCCTCCCGCGATCCTGATAGGATTAGGCGGATTGGAAAGTGAGTGAGTGAGTGTTCGGAGCATTTACAGGCTCTTCCTCTTAACCGAATACACACGGCGTATTTTGAGACCTGGATCTCAAAATACATGGTACGTGAGACTTCAAGGTGGACTGCTCGCTCACTGAACCCCAGGCACTTGCTTCAGGTTTCATTTGCGTTTCTGATCATGATCTTATCACCCAATAATTTGCAGACGTCACCATGTCTCCACAGCAGCTATGTTTGATCTTACGGCACCGGTAGAATCTGATAGGGGTCCCTCGTAAATAGAAAAGAAATAAAGACAGGCATGAAAAAAAAAAAGAAGAAGAAGAAGAAAGGCCTGCCAGGGCAAGGATGTTTGCATGCAATGGACCGAGTTGTCAGCATGCAGAGATTGTGAGGTCTTGATCTTGGCTGTCAATACTGCAGGCTGTGAGCTGCTCCTTGATCTGTTCCACTGTGTGTTATTTTACAGCAGATGTGAGAAGTGCTGACTTGATAAAACATGTTCCTGCTTTTTAATAAGATTAATAGATTAAAGGCAGAGTGGAGCTATGACAGTCGAATTAGACGTTTAAGCTTCAAAAAAACCCATAAATAAATACAAGAAGAGGCCATTAACAGCGAAGGTCTTCTCTGGCGTCTTTTAATGTAGCTGTCTTTACAATAAACCTGAAAAAGCTATAAACTTTTGAGCTATGAACAAATGAGCCCGAGATGTTCTTGGCTCATGGTGACAGCTCATGGTGACAGTCGCAACAGTACAGCAGTCCTTCATTGGGTTCCTACCAGCTTATCAAAACATTTGTTCCCTTGCCGCGAAACAAAATGCAACACTGATTAATTTGACGCCTGAAATTTTTATTCTTGGCTGTGAACTTTGCATTCATGTCCCTTGGCGAAAGCACATTATTTAGAACTTGCAACTCATTATCCAAAACTAACTACCAGGCAGATATGCAATTATAATGTGTGCCTTTTTTTTCTTTTCCTACCACATATTTTCAAGACAACACAGTGTTCAAACATTTAGACATGTTAAAGCAACAGTATCGCTTGGATAATGCTACCCTACTGAATATTTATTTTTGCCGGAATACATTCAACTTTGCCTAATCAAATCAGATAGTTTTGCTATAGAACTGACAGTTGACTGGTTTGGAATATTTCATAGTGTGGGTGTTCTTTTTATATTCCATCAAATCCACCCAAAAGTTTTACCCTCGTGATATCTTATACACTATTACTTAGATTTTTCATTCATTCATTCATTCATTCATTCATTTTCGAAGCCGCTTAATCCTAATTAGGGTCGCGGGGAGGCTGACGGCCATCTTAGTGGACTCTGGGCGAGGGCGGGGTACACCTAGGACAGCTCGCCAGACTATTGCAGGAGCAGCACACATACAACCATTCACACTCACACTCGCACCTAGTGGCGATTTGGAACAGCCAATCAGCCTACTGTGCATGTTTTTGGACTGTTGGAGGAAACCAGAGTACCTGGAGGAAACCCACTCAAGCTCAGGGAGAACATGTAAGCTCCACACAGAAACGCCCAAGCCTGGGAATCAAACCCGGGTCCTTCTTGCTGTGAGGCGGACATGCTAACCACTGCGCCACCATTATGTAAATAGAAGTAAATGGTAGTAGTGGCTAGCACGTCCGCCTTACAGCAAGAAAGTTCGAGTCCCAGCCTCGGCAAGGCCGTTTCTGTGTGGAGTTTGCATGTTCTCCACGTGCTTGCATGGGTTTCCTCCAGGTACCCCGGTTTCCTCCCTCAGTCTTAGAGACATACACATTAGGCTAATTGGCTGTTTCAAATTGCCTGTAGATGTGAGCTTGAGTGTGAATGGTTGTGTGTGTTAGCCCTGCGATGGACTGGGGAGCTGTTTAGAGTGTACCGCACCTTCGCCCTCTGTTGGCTGAGGTAGACTCCAGCCACCCGACAACCCTAGAAGGATTAAGAGGTTCAGCAAATGAATGTTGGAATCTGAGTGTGCTTTGTTTTAATGAGCATAAAGACACTATTCCTAATAATCTGATTATAATCTTGTTGTCTAGTTCATTATTTTGAGAGCGCGGCTATTTTTGCGAGATCATTTCTGCAAAACCATTCACACTTTGGATATGTCACTGTTCAAGTATGCAGTAACTGACCGCACCGTCCATTACACATCAGAGAAAAGGGAAGGGGGGCTGTAATAAAAAAAAAGGGGGGGCGAGCTTTAACACATCGTTGAACCGAGAAGAGACAAGCTGTAACCGAAGAACATCTTTGGAACTCGGTCAAATTGATCCATCCTGTTTGGCACCGAACTTCACAGGGGAGTGCTGCGGTATGCTCCATTCGATTTAGATCTAATCATGGCTGCTGTCATACTTCTGACAAAACAGCCCTGATGCAGATTGATCTAACGTTCAGCAACCTGCAAAGAGCGTGCGGATGGTGCGGAGAGAAAGAAGTACGGACTTGAGAAATGGCTCTTTTATCAAGACTAAAGTGGTGGTTGATCAATGAGTCAGGATTAAAGAGAATCAGATGTTGGCTATGCTCGAGAGACAAATCAAGGGAGCCTGTCAGGATTCGTTTTGCAGCAAAGAGTTTGTGTATAGAAGCTCTCTGATGAGGGAAAATTAACCCAATGTGGGAAGAGTTGATGGGGTTCACGTTTTTATTAACAGTCTATATTTGATGATTAATGCAGAGACAGAATCAATAAGATAAAATGATGCGCTTATGCTCTTGTTTACACTCTGCAGGTTCTGATTAGCCGTGTATGATGAGTGCTGCAGTGCTTCCATGGCTACAGTAAGACAAGAGCGGGGCACTGTGGTGTAGTGGTTAGCACGCTCACCTCACAGCTAAAAGGTCCTGGGCTCGAGCCTTATGGTTGGCGAGGGTGTTTCTGAGTGGAGTCTGCATGTTCTCCCTGTGCTTGTGAAAGTTTCCTCTGGGTACTCCTGTAGGAAATGAACCCCTTTCAGTCTCAGCAATTTTCTGACTTTTTCCTATGCCCTTGGCTTTCCTCTGCTTTACAACAGTCATGTGGTCCGTGTAGTCATTTTCGCCTGAGTGTTTGGTATCAAATTATTAGTGTATAGGTGTAGCAAATCCAAAATTACAGAACAATCTCAGCAGGAGCTCATAATTATAGTGAAGGGACAGTTTTCAGATTAAGTAATTATTCATTAATGCACATATTAAATATAATAATAATAATAATTTTTGGGGCTAGCCATGGCTAAATGGTTAGAGAAGCAGGTTTGGGACCACATGTGTGGCGGTGGGGGAGTGAGCAGCACCTTCCGTTCCTCTACATTCATGGCTGAAGTGCCCTTGAGCAAGGCATCTAACCCCCAACTGCCTTCCGGGTGCCTCCATGTGTGTGGCAGCCCACTGCTCCATGTGTGTGTGTGCTCACTTTGGATGGAGAGGCAAAATTTCCCTTGTGGGATTAATACAGTATTTCATTCATTCATTTTCTGAACCGCTTAATCCTAATTAGGGTCGCGGGCTTTTTTTTTTTTTTTAAGAAAACAAAAATTACTTTCAGTGTACTATTAAACTGATTAATTCTGCCTTTTATGTAATGCCTGCAATACAAGATAGTTTTTTTTCCCACACAAATGAAGGAGTCTACAGTATCCACGTCTACATTGACTGGTTGGTTAATTTGGTTTGACACTTCACTCATTCGCTCTCTCTCTCTCATTTGCTGCACCGCCTAATCCTATTACTATTGAGGCTGGAGCCAGTCTCAGCCAACACTAGGCGAAGACCGTCACAGGGCAAACAGACACACAACCATTCACACTCACACTCACACCTAGGGTCCATTTGGAACCGCCAGTTAGCCTAATGTGCATGGCTTTGCGCTGTAGGAGGAAACTGGAGTACCCAAAGGAAACCCATTCAAGCACGGGGAAAACATGCAAACTCCACACAGAAATGCCTGAGCCCTTGAACCCAGGACCTTCTTGCTGTGAGGCGGAATCACTATGCCACCATGGCACCCACAACAGAACTTTAATTATTAAATAATAATTAATAATTAATTACAATATATATTTATATTTATATTTGATTTTAATAATAATAATAATTATTATTATTATTAAATTAATGCAATAATTTAAATTGTATTTTAAGCCTATTTTATTAAAGGTATATTTAGGCTTGACTTCAGATAAAAAACTAAAGGGGCACTCAGGGAGTGCATGGAACCTCTGCCACGCAGCATGGATAATAAGATAACTCTCAAGGATTTACAAGATGGCTGAAGTTTAACCTTTGATGGTCACTCAAGGTCAAACTGTCTCAACTGAAGATCCATGTATGGTTTCCGATTCATGTTCGATAGAAATGCCATCGCTTTTATAAGTGCTCTACCTCCACAAATTTTTGACCTTGCTCTGACCTTGACCTTTGACCTCAACATTTAAACATTTCTGGGACTCAGGTAGGGTAGTGTCCCCACTAAGACTGGTGAAAATCCATGCGCTGGTACAGTCAGCATTTTGTTCACAAGCAAAAAAAAAAGCAACCAGCTTATATTCGAGTAAGGAAACACTGGCATTTCGATCGCTCCCCTGTGACATTGTGACACAAGGGACGTTAGATGGCCATGGATATGTGAGTGTTAAATAAATTGAGAGTGGAGAATGAGTTTTGCATGCTAGTGAAAAGCATGTTGTGTCTGGAATGGATCAGCTAGATCATAACTTCATGAACTTTAAATTGACCAATTACACGGTTCACCCATGTTCACAACCCGGCCAGTGTTGCCGCCGCACAAACGCCAGTCCCATCATGTTGATAATGGAAGCCAGTCGAGGCCTTTAGAGGTAAAGGTTAATTTAGAATTGTAAAGCATTTTAGCTTGTCTGTCTGTGGGAGTTTTAATGTGCTGTTTTTCCCATCAAAGAGGGAAGAGAAAAACTATCGAAAGAACCACTGAGGAACTGAATTTTCTGAGAGCATTTACAGCAGTTATGAAAATGAATATATCATCAGCGAAATTGAATTTCCTTCCCAGCTTTCTGCTAGCAATTTGAACCAGGCTGCATGATGGGCGAGTGTGTATAACAGTGAAGAACACATGGGACGAAGACTCGAAATATGAACTCATCCAGATGGAAGAAAGGGGAGAAGAATATATGCTGAATGCTTTATTTCACGCCTCGGAGACCTTTTTTCCCCCCTCACACAGCATCAAGCTCCACTGTGTTCATCCAGATGGCAGATCTATTTTGACTAGTTATGTAAAGTTCATGCAAAGGAAGAGTACATCTTTTGACGTTTATGGAATTTTTGTGCACAGGCCTCTTGTAAAATAGGTTTTATCTGGTCAGTGTGGTCGGACCTATAATCACTGTTCTTCTTTTCTGTGGTTCAAACTTGCACTTGTTCTGCATTTTTTATGGCAGTTTTAGTTTTCAGTTTGTTTCACACCATCATCATTTTTGCTATAGTACTCTCAAAAAAAAAGGTGTTATACAGATGCACCTGCACCTTTTGGAAGGTATGAAATCACTGGGTTTTTAATGAATAAATTAAATAATTTGCGCAATTTTTTTAAAATATGTAGTTTTAAAAATATATTTTTACGTGTTTATAAAACAGATATTTATAAGTATATGTGATATGACTGGATGTTCATAAATATGCATGTATAACCTGTAAATCCATAAATTTATGATAGAGAAATTCACAATATTATGCTAATAACTATCATTCCATTTATTTTCTAAGTCCATTCTTCATCATTCATTTTCTAAGCCGCTTCATCCAAATTAGTGTCGCGGGGAGGCTGGTGCCCATCTCAGGGCCATCGCAGGGCCAACACACATACAACCATTCACACTCACACTCACACTCACACCTAGGGGTGATTTGGAACAGCCAATTATCCTACTGTGCATGTTTTTGGACTGTGGGAGGAAACCGAAGTACCCGGAGGAAACCCACGCAAGCACTGGGAGAACCTGCAAATTCCACACAGAAACACCCGAGACCGGGAATCGAACCCGGGCCTTCTTGCTGTGAGGCGGACATGCTAACCACATTTCTGTAACTATTAATGCTAAATAACAATAATTCATTGAAGGTGATATGGATATTGCTGAACAGTCTCTGAGGCGGAATACCCCCGAGTCCCTGAAACAGAATGTTCATATCCACCGAGCCTTTTGTCTTAGTATATACTACACAGGAGCATTAGAAAAGCAAACTACAAGACTTTTAGGGTCCATTTTGTACACTGTCAGTTGATTTAAGCATTACCCTGAACTTGCAGGGTATATAATTAATAATTATGTACCAAAGGCAGGGTAGATGTCGCTGACATCCACTGAGTCAGAGGTGCATAATTGTTTTAGTATATACAACACGGGAACCCCTGGGCAAGGTCTTTATCACATGTGTGCCTCTGACCACCCAGCGGTATAACTGGGTACTAGTTAATCAGGTAACCTGCTATGCATTAGCGTTCTATCCAGGAGTTGAACTCCCAGTCACTTCATGCTACAGAAAACGGGATAAGCGCTCGCTGTGATGAGCCACTAGGCTCGGGAGTAAAAATGGTAAAGTCTGTTAAGATGTTTTAGTATATACTACAGGAAACACAAGAATAACAAACTAAAATGTGCTTTTGTTTTTTTCCCCCATTTTAAAGCATGATTACATCACTTTCTCCATGTGACCATAACATAATGTGAGTGTCCACCATTTAGATTCAAATACTATTCAAATATTCTTCCCTCGGATTAACGAACCAATCATTCCTGTGTAGTATATACTGATGTCTATTATCCTGAGATAGCAAACCAATCAGATCGCGCCAGTAGTACCAATGTAACCAGATGGGTCATTCTCTGAAACTGGGTTAAATGTAATGATTGACATTTGGACCTAATATTTTCCAAAAACTATAGCGCAATTCCTGTCCCAAACATTCCACATGGACACAAACAACATGTCAAACAAAATGATTCAGACACATCCAAATATACACATATACTGAAATGTTTCCGTAAAATTGGTTGCAATGTGTGGACGAAAAGTGTGACTTGATTTGTTCCTTATCTTTCATGCCGTGCTGTCACTGAAGTATCAACTCAAAGTGTAAATCGTCAGGCTCTCAATAAAGAAAATTTATATCCAAAGTAGAAATGTTACGATGCTCACTGTACAATCGAGCTCCTCCTGAAGTGGATTTAATTCACACGTAGTCGAGCGCTGATTTATTTATTCACCAAAAACAAATGGGATGAATTTGGTGTCCATACGGGAATGAGTTTGAAGATGGATTCGGTGTTCCGTACAGATTTATTCCTGTTTGTTACTAATAAAAGTGCAGTTATGTGCATGAAGTAGTTCTTTCACTGTCTTTGTAACAATGGATCATGAATGTATAGTCTATATAGAGGGAAATAAGCAGGACTACATGGAAATTTGGGGATTGTGAATTTTTCACCCCAATGTCACACTTTATGGTACCAATTTCAGAGAAGGCTTTTTCAAGGCTTTCAGACAGATGCCGCTAGTGTACATGCCTTTAGCGACCTGCTAATGGGTCACCGTAACAGCTGTAAAGAATCTTTTGTTTCAACAAATTTAGGCGATTTTGCCCATTTTCAACACCTCCGAGTACATTTTTTGATGGTAAGTTGTGACTTTTCCTGTAGGCATTTTGTACTTGAAAATTCCTGTCACTGTAGTTGCATTTGATAGTCTTTGGTAAAGGTTTATTAACATAAACTTAGAAAACTCCCATTGTTTGAGACATAGCAGTAAGATCATGAAATTCAAAATGGTGGCAAGTGGGGCACTTTGAACCACGTATCCTGGGGCAGGTTGAACCATGGTTCAAGGTGACACCCCATACTGTGTCTCAAGATCATTGACAAGTGAATTGTTGAATATGATTTATTATTCTTCACCATTGGTACGGAAGTGTACAGCAAAAACCAATCGCAGAAAGGCAGATGAGGGCCTGATGAAGAGCGCTGTACAGGAGGTGATAAAAGGACCCGCTGTTCAGCTAGTCGGGACTTGAAGGTCGACAGGATCACTCTGACACGATATGTCAAAAAATACCAGTGAGCAAGTAATGAGGACAATTTTATAACTTTTCATTTGAAGCCAGGTTTGTATAGGAGACTTACTGACGAGCAGTCGTAGTGTGTTCTCATTTTATGTAACACACTTTATTGTTCATAAACTTTCCATTTTTGTATTAAACATCAAATATGTTTGCTTACTCATTCATTTTTGTGACTGCTTCTATGTACCCCATACCAGCGTTCAAGGTACCCCGAGTCAGGGGCACATTGAACCATGTTGATGTCTTGTCTTCAAGTGAATGGATAGGAGGTAGCCATTGCTGGTGCTGTAGTTCATTTATGGCGCCCTAAACTTATTTTGACGAATTTAGAATATACATCCTGTCGTTTCCCTGAAACAAAGAAAACCAAAACACCTGTTCAAGGTGTCCCACCCTCCCCTACACTAGAGTCGATTTGCTTTGGAAGATCTTTCATGTGGATAAACCTAGCAAGAATTGGTTTTTTATTATTATTGACAAATACAACATTTCTTACTGCAGTACTATTGCCTCCTGTCCATGAATAAAGAGTAAACTTGCTTGAGAAATGATTGTGGGGAAAAAAAAAAATTGATCGAAACTCAAAGCAGTACAGTGTGCAACCTGTTCTATCCAGCTGTCACCCTGTGACAAATGCTTTTGTTTCACAAGCCTTATGGGACTACTCTGCCCTTTTTTGCCAAAAGCCCTGCTTCTTTCCTCGTCCCGGCCCATTATTCACAATTTGTCGTGAAGCAGGGACAGTGGTGGCTCAGCTGTTAATGTTCTGTTCTAGTGAACAGAAAGTCACCTGTTCAAATCCCAGGACTGTCCAAGAACCACGAGCTCAATCTTCAATTGCTTGGATTTAAGCTTAAGTTGGATTCTTGAGAGCCAAACCGTTTCAGCTAAATGAATAAAAATACATTTAAATAAATCTACTAACCACAATCACAACCAGCCTTGTGTTTTAAATTAACCAGGAATTAAAACACAAAAATAAGCTCCCCGTGCTTGTGTGGGTTTCCTCCGAGTACTCCGGTTTCTTTCCACAGTCCAAAGATATGCACATTAGGTTAATTGGTTGTTCCAAATTGCCCCTTGATGTGAGTGTGAGTGTGAATGGTTGTGTGTGTGTGTGTGTCTGTGTGTGTGTGTGTGTGTGTGTGTGTGTGTGTTGGCCCTGCAATAGACTGGTGAGCTGTTCTGGGTGTACCCTGCTGTCGCTGAGTCGGCTGAGGTAGGCGCCAGCCTCTGCGATTCGGCAAATTAATGAAGATTATTGATAGATTCTAACCCTAAACTCACTTCACAAATAATCAGCCTCATAAGATATTTAATATATAATAAGGAAATAATCTCGTTTAGACAGTTTTCATCCTAATTAATTGATACCCAGTTCCCCAGAGAATCACGTGAAGGCTATCACGTGCTTCTTCTAAATACGTGACACTGACCAGCCACATCTTTTCAAACTGCTGCTCAGGCAACATCAAAGGCCGTGTAACACACTTAGAGGAAAGCACTGTCTGAGCACTTCCATATGCACGAGCTCACAGTAACCAATGATTAGCTTGTCTCACTTGGGATTGACAGGGAGAGAGCATGGCACCCCTCCCTCCCAACGATTTTGCTGTTTTGGGCTTTGAACACAGGTGGCTGTGGGACCAGGAGCCAGTGTTGATGACTATATGTGAAATACAGAGGGGCTCAGATCTGATAACAGTCACCCCTGCACTTGATAAGTGATATTCTAAAGGCAACAATTGTTCAAGGATCGCGGTCAAAACATTCAATCATTTTCTGAACCACTTAATCCTAATTAGGATTGGGCTTGGGAGGCTGGCGCCCATCGGGGCGAGGGCAGAGTACACCTGGACAGCTTGCCAGGCCATCGCAGGGCAGAAACATGCTGACGGCTATGCAGCCTACTCTTTAAGAATGACAGCAATGGTTCTTTTACATGCCTCTCACCACAGACAGTGAGAGACATGGCCGGCCTTTGATAACCCAGTT
>JBCNYH010000012.1:50539755-50550629 GCA_039654325.1 Tandanus tandanus
CAGGGCAACACACACACACACACACACACACACACACACACACACACACACACACACACACACACACACACAAAACCCAACCATTTACACTCATACTCACAACTAGGGGCAATTTGAACTGTGGGAGGAAACCGGTGTACCCTGAGAAAAGCCACACAGCTCCGGTGTTGAACTTGCAAACTCAACACGCCAAACCCGGGACTCGAACCCCAGACCTTCTCGCTGTGACGTGCTAACCACTATTTACTGCAGTGTTAACACAGACACAAACATTCCCATTCACATTCCCACCTATGTGCAATTTCAGGTATCCTAATTTGATGCATGTCTTTGGACTGTGGGAGGAAACCAGCGTACTCAGAGAAAACCCATGCAAGCATAGCGAGAACATGCAAACTCTAAACAAGAAAGGCCTTGTTAGCTGCGAGACTCCACCCCAAAACCTTCTTGCTGTAAGGCTGACCACTGAGTCACTTTGCCGCCCATTGTGCAACATCATAATACAATGCTGGGGTGTGTCAAAAAGAGAAAAGAAAGAAATCGAAGCAGTTTTAGCATGTCTGTTTTCGAAAGACTCGTGCTCTCTTCGCACTTTAATGCCAAAAAAAAAAAAAACATGGCTGCATCCTTTTTTTTTGAACAATGTGTGTGATATAATGGTAGGAAAGAAGGGGGCATGAACTGATAATGATCATGACTTATAATGATTTATAGTCTGTTGTAAGGATTAATCCACCTT
Organism: Tandanus tandanus; assembly: GCA_039654325.1. Taxonomy (NCBI): domain Eukaryota; kingdom Metazoa; phylum Chordata; class Actinopteri; order Siluriformes; family Plotosidae; genus Tandanus; species Tandanus tandanus. The sequence goes on from JBCNYH010000012.1 coordinate 50,540,495, forward strand.
ATCAAAGAAACATTAAAGCAGAACCTAATGTGCAACATTTCTCTTCATTTTGAATTTCAGAGCAAGTTTCCTTATCATTAACCCTGATAGCCATGTGATTAAAATGGTAATGAGACTTACCTAATGAAACCAATCGAATCAAGAACCAAAGAGCTCAATTATGGTGCCTTATAGTATAGAGGGGGTTTTCCTACCATGTACCAAAAGCTTTAATGTTCCTGAAGAGAGCAGTGTGTAATGCGATTTGCCGGCTCTCGGCTCTTTGAACTGGAAGAGGCAGAAAGAGTAGGTGCTTAGGAGCCAAGGGCTCAATTTTCAGACGAGGGTCATGTTGACGTTGACCTCATCTCCGTAACTGCCTTGCCTTACAAACAGATCTCGTCCTTGAAAGAATACTTAAGCTATTTAGTCTGACAACACAGAATATCCACTTAAATATTTAATTGTTCTCCGCTACTGGGTTTCATGGATTTTTGCACCTGGCCAATAGTTTGGTAGCGAACAGGGCATTGTGGGATGTGTTAATTGAGGACATGAAGGAGGCATGGGTTTTGTTCGGGTCACTGAGATATTTGGTGAGATGAATTCTGGCATGTTCAAAGCTTGAAGAAGTTCTCTTGCCAAAAAAAAGCGATTTACAATGGCCTTGCGATAGTCTGGCGAGCTGATCAGGGTGTGCTCCACCTTGCTCAAGGGCACTTCATCCATGATTGTGGATGAAGGGAAGGTGCAGCTCACTCCCCCACCGCCACACATCTTTCCTGCTGGTTGAGGAATCAAACCAGCAACCTTTCGGTCCCAAAGCCGCTTCTCTAACCAATAGGCTACGGCTGCATTACATTAAAGCATACATATGTAGCTATATACATTGATTAGCCATCACATTAGAATCATTATGAGCACTAACAGGCGAAGTAAATAACACTGTCTCATTATCAAGAACTCATTACAGTGGCACCTGCCAAGGAGTGGGATGTATTAGGCAAAAAGTGAACAGTCAGTTCTTAAAATCGAGGTGCTGGAAGCAGGAAAAATGAGCAACTGTAAGGATCTGAGGGACTTCCACAAGGGCCACGTTGTGATGGTTAAACGAATGGGTCTAATAATCTCCAGAGTGGAAGGTCTTGTGGGGTGTTCCTGGTTTGCAGTGGGAAGTACCTACCAAATGTGGCCCAAGGTAAGAGTATCATGGCTGCCCAAGGCTTACTGAGGAATGTGGGGAGTGAAGGCTAGTACGTCTGGTCTGATCCCACATTAGAGCTACTGAAGCACAACTTGCTGAAACTGTTAATGCTGGATCTGACAGAAAGGAGTCAGAACACACAGTGGACTGCCTAGCCAAAAAACAGCTGGGTAGTGTTAATGTTATGGCTGATTGGTGTATGCACTGATGGTCTTTATCTGCTGTACAATCAATGTAATTCATGTTGGTTGTTCTTATAAAACAGTAATGCTGGACAACAACAACAAAAAAACCACTGTTTCAGCCCGAGTCCTTGAAGGATTTTACTATTATGCTATAAACCTCCACTTTCATAACATAACATGATGCAATAGTCTGACATGGTGGCACAGCAGGTGCCTCCAAGCTTCAGAATTTCACATGTTCTCCAGTTTCATCCAAGCTTCCAAAGCCACGCCAAAAGATGGATTAGCATGTCTACATACACACTTTATGTGAATGAGTGTAAGTCGTTGTGTATTTGATGTTGCCTGGTGCCCCTATTCACAGTGTTTTCCAGACTTGCTCCCAGCGTTCCTGGGATACGCTCCAGAATTCACGCCAACCCTGACCAGGATAATGTGGTGGCTGAAGATAAACAACCCGTCTCACTGTTAAGCCGCATTCACACAGGAAGCAACAAGAGACCATGTAAAGTCAATGATCACCAATGAAATGAGCAATGAAAGGTGAAATTTTCTCAAGTGGGTAGGAACACATTCAACTGAACTGAACTTTCAATCAAGCGATTCGAGCGGTTACCAGTCAAAGCTTAAAGATACCGTTGATTAACAGATGCTGCCAAACACTGAGTTCCCCAAAACCTTTTCCTATTCGCTTCCATAGACTGTGTAAAATACTGGCAAAGAGACTCACTTATTGCTCGGCACTTCCTGTATGAATGCCGCTTTAGTCGACTGCAAATAGTACAAGATTCTTTCACTCGCTCATTTATTTGCCAAGCCGCTTCGTAATTAGGGTCGCGGGGAGGCTGGCGCCCATCTCAGCCAACCCTGGGCAAAGGCAGGGTACACCCTGGTCAGCTCGCCAGACCATCACAGGTTCACACCCAACCATGTCTAGCCTAATGTGCATGGCTTTGCGCTGTAGGAGGAAACCGGAGTACCCAGAGTAGACCCATGCAAGCACGTGGAGAACATGCAAACTCCACACAAAAATACCCCGAGCCCAGGATTCGAACCCAGGACCTTCTTGAAGGGAGGCGGACATGCTAACCACTTCAAGATTCTTTAAATTAATATAAAAAACAATTTAAAATATTTTAGCAGTACTACATTTAATAGCGGGCGGCACATTGGCTTAGCACATCCACCTCGCAGCAAGAAGGTCCTGGGTTCGATTCCCGTGCTCGGGCGTTTCTGTGTGGAGTTTGCATGCTCTCCTCGTGCTTGTGTGGGTTTCCTCTGGGTACTCTGGTTTCCTCCCGCACTCCAAAACCATGCACAGTAGGTTGATTGGCGGTTCAAAATTGCCCCTAGGTGTGAGTATGAATGGTTGTAAGTGGCCCTGCAATGGTCTGGTGAGCTGTTCAGACCCCGCCCTCGGCTGGGATGGGCGCCAGCCTTCCCGTGACCCCGTGAAAGTACACGTACCACAAATCATCAGGCATGCGTAGTTTCTGGTGAAGAGTGTATGTGAAAGTGTATGGACGTCATTCGCCGATCTTGAAACACTATTAAAATAAAAGTCGTTAGAGTTTTTAATTAAGCTGCGCAAGCTTCATTTGGGGGGATTCCATAGCAAGGGAACGTGACGTGCCTCCAGTGTGAACCCGGTGCATATATTACCTTCTTATTACAGACGAAATTACATTGTGCTGAAAGCTTAATTACACCCTATAGATAAACAGAACGAAATCCCTCACAAAGAGAAAACACTGCGTCTCGAGTCGAAATCAGAATATAGTTTCCAGACACTAAAATCCATCAGATAAGACCAACTTGCCATGTCATGTCTATCTAATAAGAGAAGAATGAAAGCAGTACAAGGATGAAGCCTAAATACATCAAGATGTCAGTGTGTCAAATCCCTGCCAACATCTGCACAATATTTTTCATCTCAATGCTTTCTTACAGTCAATAGTGAATAGCATTAACTCTTCATTTGTAAGGATTAGAGAATAAAAGGTGGCTCTTGAAACATATATTGACACTGAGCTAATAATGTTGGTTACAATTCGCTGAGGGTTTTACCGGAGACAAGAAAACGAGAGACAGTGCGAGAGAAAGGGAAAAAGCTGGTGGGAAGCAAAAAAAAGTTGCGCGCCACTGCAATATTTAGGGTTTTATATATCAGGAGTGGGAGAGAAGGTGATGGGATGATATCAGCGCCCATCAGCGTCTGACCTTCATAGTAGCTTAGTAGGGATATTGTGAAAGTCGCCACCCGTTTAGGCAAAAATCGCATCTCACGAAGGCATTACGCTTAAGTGTTCCACCCAGCACACATTTAAAAAGGCCTCTGCTCACTCGTTACATGAGAAAATGGATGAGCTTAGAGCACAGGACTAATGCATTTTTTTCAGCAATGAAAACACTTGGTGTAATGAGGCTTGAAACAGAGGGGATTATGTGTATTTGTAGATCAGCGCGCACACACACACACACACACACACACACACGCACAAGTGTAGAATCATAATAGATTTTGGACACGATGGTTTTATTTCTGATTACTAAAATAAACTGAAATAAAATCAAATCAAACACGGATTAATTTCAGTACTTAGGATAAGCATCCGAGCAGACATTAATATATTGAGATGCTTTTTATATTGAGATAAAATGATGTTAAATGAGGTATTATTGAATCTGACTGTGACTAATTCTGGAGAAATTTAACACACACACACACACACACACACACACACACACACACCAAGAACAACATTACAGTTGAATATTGTCACATAATGGCCACTATGCATCATGTGCCTTGAGCGCATTAATTATCGAAGTATAAATATTATGACACATACTAGTATTAGTAATAAGATTTAAGAACATGGTACGACAATTATAAAAATAAATAAATAAATAAATTAAGCCTCATAGTATAATCAAAGTGGTTGTACTCTGAAAAGTATAACAGATGAGTTGAGCTGTGTCTACCAGTCAGTCTGTATATATTTTATTAGTTGAATTTTGCCATTTTTTGTGTCATGGTAGAGAACATCTACTTCACTCAAACTTGTTCCATCAAGGAAATTTCGACATGTTATTGGAACTGAGCTTTGAAACACTGGACATTCTTGACAAGCACCAAATTACTATAATGTGTTGACCAGCTTTGGTGCGGCCTTTATGTTTATCACTCTGTAGCCTCATCGACAGTTGCGTACTTTACGTCCGTATGTCTTTCCATTTGCGAACCGTTTAATCCTACTAGGGTTGCTAGGGGGGCAGCTGGAGTCTATCTCGGCCGACTGTGGGTGAAATCGAGGTACACCAAGGACCATTACAGGGCCAACACACACACAACCGTTCACACCAATGGGCAATTTGGAACAGCCAGTTAACCTAATGAACTGTGGGAAGAAACTGTGGAGTACCAGGAGCATACCCATGCAAGCAGACAGAAATGCCCGTGCCGAGCCCAGAACCTGAACCCAGGACCTTCCTGCTGTCAGGCGGACATGCTAACCGCCTTTTGTTGCAGTGTGACATGTTAAGTAGTTAAGATATGTGAAAATATGCTATAGATATTATATACATTACACTTCGTGCTATAACGTGAAAGAAATCTTGTAACCGTAAACATTGTATATTATGACACTGATCCAGTTTTCTTACTGGCAGGGTAACAGTAACCTCCTGTACAATACTACAGTAGATTTCCAAATAATGAGCCTCATATTTACATAGTTATGTCATAAAAACAATTTGCAATTTATTTTTAGGTCTTTATGTTCGAGAACCCCAGCTTGCTTGCTTGTATAATATATAATTACTAGCAATGGTCATATTTTAGTGCTTTTAAGAATACAGTATGTAATGTAGGGAGGCACGGTGGCATAGTAGTTAGCACGTCCGCCTCACAGCAAGAAGGTCCTGGGTTTGAGTCCTGGGTTCTCGGGGCGTTTCTGTGGAGTTTGCATGTTCTGCCCGTGCTTGCGTGAGTTTCCACCAGGTACTCCGGTTTCCCCAAACATCCACATTAGACATGTACATTAGGGAAATTGGCTGTTTCAGATTGCCCCTAGGTGCGAGTGTGAATGGTTGTGTATGTTGCCTTGAAATGGTCTGGCGAGCTGCTCAGGGTGGACCCCGCCTTCGCCCAGTGTTGGCTGAGATAGGCTCCAGCCTCCCCATGACCCTAGGATTAAGGGGGTGATTACAGTAGAGGTGCAATAGAAAAGCGACTGACGCAAATCGAATTTGGAGATTTGCGTAAAGATGTTTTGTGACTCCACGTACAAAGCGAATATTTTGCAGCTTAAATTACCAACATCGCGTGAAAGGTGCAAGAAGGTCGCGCGACAATTTGTGACTGACTTGCGAGTAATTTGCGATTGGTTTCCCGGTGTCTGGCAAGAAAAAATCTCCGGTCACTTTTTGTCCTCAAACCATTCGCTATTCATTCACGTGTGATTACTGCGAAAAAAATGTGAATAAAACACGAATGATGACAAAATTCACGGAATACGGCAGATGCCAGCAGGTCTGTGACTTTCCGCGTGGGAGTCTCCAACTTTGCGCTTTTCCTCGGGAACGGAAAACGAATAATTTGCGAGCAAAGCGACTAACTCTTTTTACGACGTGTGCGTTCCGTTTGAGAACAGCCCGAGACCACTCCGCGTCAGAGCCTCGCTTTGCGGCATTCGCAGAAACTTCGAACATGTTTGAATCTTTTCGCGGCGCGTTCATGAACCATGCGGCCGAAATGCGACGTTGCGAATGTCGCCAGACGAACGCGACAACATTCTGAGAATGATAAGCGACAGCTAGCGCGTCGCCGTTGCGTCAGTCGCTGTCCTACCGCGCCTCTACTCTGATCACCCCCTAAGCGCTTCGGCCAATGAGTGACGAGCATGCAATGTAATGCTGTAATAAGCTCTTTTTAAGGTGATTATAACATGTACATGTGTACACATCACAGTAAAGTATTAGGCTCTCAGAGAGGTACTGCTTCAGAGAAGGACAGAGAGTGAGTGAGCGAGCATCACTGTGCACGCACGAGCTCCTCCTTAGCACCACAAGGGGGGCGGGCCGAAGCGATATGTCGTGGATACGATTCGCTTCTGTTATTGGCTTGCCCGCTGTGATTCGTTCAGCGTCGTGTCGATCATTCCTGTACACTCCCTGTACACATAATGGGCGGGGAAAGTGAAGGGCAGGAGAGAAAAAAAACACCACAAACAATCCGCCCGCCCGGGCTGCCATCTTGAATATACAGTAATGCCTACAGTGTGAACCACTTCACTGACGGCGAGCTGGAGGAAGAGAGAGAAAGAGAGAGAGAGAGAAAGATAGGTAGGGAGTGAGAGAGAGAAAGAGAGAGAGAGAGAGAGAGAGAGACAGGGAAACACAGTACCGGAGCACACTGATTTATCCGTACTCCGTATCATTTTAATCAAGAGGAATATATTTATTATTATTTTTATTTTTAAAACACGGCGGTTTGGTTTTTGAATCCATCCGGATAGCTGGACATGCTAACCGCCGCCGAAGGATCCGAGTCGGGCAAGCGGACACGGTCGAGCCGTCGAGATTTCTCCGCGTCGACATTTTAACCGACTCCTATTTTCTTTTTTCTGGATCAGAGACCACCAGGAGAAACGATACCGAACGCATATCTGCTGTATAAACATGTATATACACAGATATGTTTAAACCGCGCTAGCATTTGTGCTAAATGTTCCGTTTATTCCGTTGAGCCTGCGCGAGGAGATAGAGCGCTCGCGCCGCGTCTGTTTCCACAGCGTTAGCGTCGTTAGCTAATTCCCTTCTTTTAGCCTCTTTTCTCGAGTTTATTTCCTTTTTTCCCAGCCATTTCTTCCTATTTCAGTCGCAGACGCTTTAATCCCTCTTCCCCCGTGTCCTTTTAACGGCGTGTGAACGCGAACAAGCCTCACGACTTCGCAATCAGTCCGTAACCGCCTCTCTTCTTCTGTGGTACGTTTGGATTCCCGGTTTATTTACATACTGAAAGAGCAATCTCGTGTATGGATGTATGTGTCCGGTTTAGGAAGGCGTGAGCGTGGCTGGCTGTGTGGTTGTTAGTCTTTCGTTATGGGAAAACTGGCCCGGGATGAGAGAAGTGGTCGGGCTGAGCTGTGATCGACTGGATCAGCTGTTTGTTGATTAGCGCCATTCGATCCAGTATGGGGTTCCGACTCGATGGTGTGGTCCGTCCGATCTCCATCGATCACGCAGGGAAATAATCCACTATTGTGTGTGGGGTCCCCCCCCCCCTTATCCCTGTACGAGCTCTGTCTCTCTTTCTGGGCTTTTACTACACTTTCTTTAAAGCTCTAACGACTCGTTCGATCCAGTAATCTGTCCGGAACCAGTGGATCGATCGGTGGTTACTGGGAATTTGTAATTCTTGGTTTTTTCCCCCCCTTCCCAGCAGTATGGATGTGTTTTAAAGCGATTCGCTGGTAAAGAGAGTGAACAGGGACATTACTGGAGGCCTGGTGGATTCTGAAGGAAGGATCTACTTGGTTTTTAATAAGGACCTATAATATATATATATATATATATATATATATTCGTAAACATATGTAAAATGGGTTCTGCGACAGAACTGGCCTTCGGAGTGTTCCTCATCTCCTGCTCCTCAGGTGGGTTCAATGTCACACACTGCCTCAGTGAAAACTTGATATGAACACCATCCTATAGTAGATTTAGTGCACAGGATGAGATCACACACACACACACACACACACACACACACAGAGAGAGAGAGAGAACACACACACCATCCTTGTGAGGACCTTCCATTGACATAAATCATACTAACGGAGCAGCCTCGGAGTCCTGCCAAACCGAATATCTGACTTTAACACCGAAAAGAAACGGTTTGTTAAATAAAAGTGCAAAAATATAGACTAGATCAAGTCTGCACAAGCCGTTTCCTTGCCAGATTTTATCCTCGTGGAGATATTTGGTCCTCACAGGTGGATTAAAACATGTATACACACACACACACACACACAATTTCCGCAAGGAAAGGCTGTGAATTCTGTGCCTTTGCAGTGTGACTCCAATGCAAGGTTGTAAACTGTGATGTTTGATGATCGTGCTGATGATTTGTTACATTTTTTTTTATGTCCGTGTACGTACGATATATCTGTCTCTGCTGATAACCACAGCACCAGAACCGCCATCAAAAAAGGCCTGGAGGATGGACCAGGAGGAACATTTGATCTTACCAACCAGAGCAAAGCTCATGTTTGCATATGAACAGATAAAAATCCGACCCGCGCCACTTGGTGTTTTATAAGCCTCTGTTACTGGAGAGCGAGAGAGTGTGTGTGTGTGTGTGTGTGTGTGTGATGAGCCTTCTAAATGAAGCAGTGTATTCCTCCCCGCTTAAGGGGAATGTGTGCTTTCCATCTCATGATCGTTTTCCTGTTTGCTTTGAAGAGGTCGGTTCATCAGTCCATCCTCCCGCTCATTTCTGTCCCGATCAGGGTCACGATGGACCCGGAGCCCACCCCGGGAACATCGGGAACGTGACAGCAGTGCTTGATATCAGTTTCCAGCGTAATGCTAGTGCCTGGTGCACACCTGAAACAGTTAACCCCACCGGTTACGCTGGCAGGACTTCAGCCATTAGAAAGGGAAGAACAGATACGAGCGAGTCGGGCGTTTAGAAAGATTTACAGTTGTACACGGATCCTCCCACTCCCTGTCTTCCTCCTCATACTGAGAGCGTTTATGATTTCTGTATGAAGAACAAAGGTACGTTTTACGTTGTGGGGGTTTTCAGAAGGTTTCTCTTTGTGTATTTGCATCACCCGTTCTGAGAGTGTGTTACAAATATGAAAGTGTTGCCTCATGCGGCTAGTCACGCGAGAGAATTTCCCTCTAGCACAACGTTACATTGCATCTGTAGTGAATCACGTGTAAATGACGGTACAGTGGAGGTATTTGTGCTGTGTCTTCATCAGCTGTATTTTCACGGTGCATGCTCTGTTTAGTTTGGTTTTCTTGTGTTTTGGTGTAGTATATACTAAGGCTTTGAATGGGTTAAGAATCACGCCTTTACAGTGTCCGGGTTACTTACATGTCCATGTAGTGTATATATACTAAAATTCTGAATGGGTTTAAAATCACCCCATTAGCTCCACAGTTCTTCGTGCTCATGGCGCTCACCTGACCTGCCACTGTTACGGCTAAAATATGTGAAAAAACAATAAAAGCGTACTGACTTAGCTGCCTTTTTGTTTTTGTGCAGTCTATACTAAAACAATTATTCGCCTCAGACTATAAAAATTATAACACAGCTGCCCCGGCGTTGTCTCTGGGACTATTCAGCGACGTCCACCTCGCCTTCGGAGCATGAATGATATATACCGTAGAAGCTTGGCATGATCAATGATATAATTGGAAACCACTAATATTGATGCCTCACACCTGGGACGATTTAAACGCCTGTCTAAAAACGAAATCGTGTTTCTATCTCATAATTAATTTACACCTGTGTTGCATTCTGTACGAACCTTAATAATCTTCAACTGCAGCCTGACCTCAGAGCATCAAAACATCTTCTGATGCGTCCGTAGCTTCCTTTGTCCATGCTGCCTAACAGATAAGAATATAAAGTGTTTTCAACTGTTTAAACATGAAAGGGATGCAAACGAAACAACATGAATTCATTAAATATCTCTGATGCTCTTTATCACAGAGCATATCGTTTATAAGTGTGTGTGTATGTAATATGTGT
>JBCNYH010000012.1:50550926-50562827 GCA_039654325.1 Tandanus tandanus
TATATATATAGCTTCTGGGATTTTTATTTTTGCTGTAATGATGTTCCAAATGCGTAATACAAATTATGCATGGACATATGGTATCAGGCCACGCCTCCTTCTTTACACCGTTAATCCGGTGGATGACAAGCTCTCCAGCCAAATGACCTGAAGAATGTGAGAAATATGGTAATATGATGTTTTGTTCATATCGCCAGCATTAGTCTAGGTATAAGTGGATGGTTCTGTTATGACGATGGCTCAGGGAAGGGTTTGCAGGCTAGGCCTGATATTAATGTCACTGAAGGGTGTTGTTTTTAACAGTTGGATTTATTAGTGTAGGGCCTACTCTGTGTGAATGTGGTAGTATGTCTGCATCAAAGCAGGGTCTGAACTGCAACAAATATATTTTGTTGACGTCCACGTGAGCAGGCTTGCATGGTACGTTTTGCGTCTCCTGTAGAAGCAAGATTTGTACTTAAAGCTGAAGATGTTAAGCCATATTAAGCATGTAGAGTAACGTTTTGGTATTTCTCCATGGCTGAGAAGCAGATTTTCTAATATTGCATCATCAGTGCAGAGTTGATCCCAGGAAATTCAAAGCAAGCACCGTTCACCAGACAAATTAGTCCAGGTGAGGCTGTTCACATCGATAAGCTGATCCATGTGAGCTCTGGCATGGCTCGAGTGCCCAGTTGCCAAGTAGGCTAAAGCTGGGCATCAGCCAGTTGAAGGTTAATTACCCATTATTCATACCTCACACCTCTCGTAACGATTTACATTTACCAACACGCGGTGGAAAGACGTGGTCGACCTTTGCAGGTGACTGTTCAGCTGAGCATGCAAATACAAAGCACTCCTCTTCCCTTGGACAATCCTGTTGCAGGACATGACTCTAAATCACATCAGCATGCTCAGAGGGTTTTACTCAGAATGAAAGTTTACGATTTTTACACACCAGCGTTGGCGGTTTTGACTCAGAGCCAATTATAATCGCATCATTTTACAGAAGTCTTGTGTATATACAAGTACAGTATAAGTGTATGTTTGGCATTGCGTTCCTACCCACAGTTTTTCACGATGATGTTATTGTCAGATTTTGTGCACATGAGAACAAGATCTGGATGGCAGTCTATCCTCAGCTCATCAAAAAAAAAAAAGACTGTATTTGTCCTTGTGTGTGTCTTCAGCGCGAGTGTTTATCTGATGCTCAGGATGCCTTTTTACCCTGAGATTTTATTGACCATTAAATAAAAGCTTATTAAACAGTTTTATTAATGAAACCAGATGGCCAAGTAGAAAATTGCAGAATTGAACTTATTTTGATTCATCTCCAAATGTAAGGAACATACACTGTGCACTATACGATATAAAATAATGTGAGGATGGGTGCGGGACATTACATTAAATCAACTTTGTAGCAGGAGGTTGGGAAAGACCCAGATACGGGTGCGATGGTTAAGTGTCCACAATCATTTTGCCATACAGTGTATGTGGACACTTGAGCACTGACCATCCCATTTGAAACCACAGGCATTAATATAAAGTAGAGTTCTCCAGCTTTTGCTGTTATAATGAGCTCTTCATGAACGTCTCTGGGAAGGCTTTCCACTAGATTTTGGAGTGTGTCCATGGGGATTTGTGTTCATTCAACGATAAGTGCACGAGAGATCTGATCATTGGAAGAAGAGGTGTGGTGTGAAATTGTAGTTCCACTTCATCCCAAAGCTTTTCATTGGGGTTGACATCAGGGTTTTATCACACCAAAGTTTTCCACAGGGAAATTGTGCTGGAACAGCTTTCTTCTGTCTCTTAGTTCCACTGAAGGTAAATTTTAATGTATAGATTTACACACTGTTTAAGAGCGGAGCTGCTGTTAGGCGTCCCTGTTGATACGTGTCCGAGCCTGGGTTTGCATTTCAACACCTTTCTAATTTTCTTGTTCATTGTATCACCTGTCTTGTTTAAGTTTAATTATCCGGTTAACAAGTTCATGTTCTATCAATCTGATTTCCATGTTTGTGCCATTAGCATTTATTTACCTGCACAATTGTCTGCTTTCCTGAGTTGTGTGTTTTTATTCTGTGCGAGTCTGAGTGGTGGGGAATGAGCCTTTTTTTGGGCTTCATGTTTGTTATCAATAATAAGTCTGTTGGTTTTTATTTTGTTTTTTTTTGCTGCCTGTCGTCATGAATGTCAGCAATACATCACAGCCAATCAGCATTAACCCAACTTTGCAGTAGCCTTATTGGATTTTTTATGGAGGGCAGATGTGAACAGGACACAGGACAACCATCCAAGCCATGTTTAATGGCGATGGTGCTTCAATCAGGAGCTCCGTCAATAATATGAAAGTGTACATATGAAGACAGTCTATACAGATATCTGATTCTGAATTTGTGGCAAGCATGGAGATGGGTGTGAGGGACACGTGTCCACAAACGTTTGGCCATATAGTGCATTTTTAAGCATTATAATTACTGCATTTTACTGATCACAGTGTCATGTCATGCTGTAGAGTGCTGGAGCTGTGACGTCACGTTTCCATGGCAGTGTGTTTTGTTTTTGTTTTTTTGTTATTGTTTTTTTGGCTGGATCGAAGTGACATGGGTCAGCATTTCATTCCAGAGAGCAATCGCCAACCAGACAGCCACTCTTTCTTTAATTAGTTTGTGAAAGAGGGCAACTTAAAAGTACCACACTTTAGTTGCTGGGCCACTACCATTCCAGGGCAAGCCAGGGCGATCTCACAGCTACCTGAGGCTTGTAGCCTGGGGCTTTAAACCTTGAGCTGAAAACCTCTTTGAATTTCTATTATTGCGTCTATAGTCCAGCAGGTTCCTCTCCCATAACACTGCTTTGCTGTAAACACCACCCAACCTTATCTCCAGAGATCCCTACCCTCAGAGGAACTAACGAGAAAAATCACGCTTTAGCAAATCAAAAGGTGCCCCACCATTTACATGAAGTGCTCGTTACAGCAAACAAAACGTATTCAACTATTTACATAGTGTCCATTACAGCAAACAAAAACAACTACTTGTGTACTTACGTACACGGAGGGCCCATATCACAAAAGCTAGTTAGCATAACTAGCTATGCTAACTGCAGCGTTACAGACTCATGGTCTTACACTTGTGTTTTACCCAAAGCAGAGAGTTTCTTTCAAATAAGTTTTACGTTTATTTATTTTACCCCTTTTTTTCTGACATCACGTGAACAAATTTTAACGTGGCAGCGAAAGCTTGGTCCCTTCAGCTTTTGACAAACGTTTAGCTGAATCATTTCCACTTTTCAGCTACGACAGTAATTCAGTGTTTTAAAAAAAAAAATAAAAATCACAGACTGAAATATCGCAGGCTTCTAGCCTTGACGTGTCCATGATGAGGCGTGATCAAGTCCCGGAAGTGACCCGCTAACTGTAGACTGCTCGGGTCTTTGTGTGGCACAGGATCGTTTAAATCCAGGCCTAATTAAACAACTTGATCTTTGGGAAGGTGGTAGAGTTTACAAGACTGTCTTTCCGATTGATGTTTGCACTCTGGAAAGAAACAGTGACCCATTTTACGCTGATAAATATAGTCCTGCTACGCCATTGACGCCGTTTGGATGATTGTTTAGATCCAGCAAAAAAAAAAAAACACGGTACTCAGTTGACTATTGGCATTTTTAAATGACTATAAACGTACTCCTGAATTAGGTCACTGCCGAACTTGACTATGAATACTGTCACGCATCAGATTAATGGTGATAAGTAAAGAGGACTGATTGTGAACCTCTTCTCGTGTCTGGTTTTCTCTTCAGGTTCCATGCCTGTACGTTGTGTTCCACCAGTACGATGTAGAGTAGGCTCCTTTCTTTGACATGCCGTCATCCGTAATTATACTTTTGGCACAATGAGGGATTTTTCCTTTGTCCACAAGATCCTGCAATTTCTCCAGCAAATCCTCCAAAACAAAGATTTATCCTTACACTCATGATTACACACGTTTACTCCCCAAAGCCACAGCCAACACACCAACAGGTAATTTTAGTAAGCCGTGCGCATTAGGAAACACTCAGGGCTTGTGTTTTTAACGTGAGGTCATGCGATGACAAAAACACAGGGAAGGAGCCCAGAATACAGCACTGATTTTTTCATTTCAAAAAGACCTATTAGTCGTTTTTTTTGTCGTTGTGTTTTTTCCGTGCTCTCACCTTGACCGCTGACCACAAAAACCGTAAGAGCTCAGAGACGTTACGCTTTTTCAACACGTTTGATCTCAGCAGCTCATCCAACATCGAGCTGTTTGCAGATATTTAACTCGCACGGAAAACATTTAATTTGCTTTGTTTCTGTGCTGAAAAGAAGCAATTAGCGTTTCTCCTGCATGTTTCTTTAATGGCACTCGGACGGACGTTTTTCTCCCCTGAGATCAGATGTCCGTTCGGAGCCGTATTCTGAGGCTCTTTGAGATTATTACCTCGTTATTAATGACTCATAGCGCCGCCGGCTTGCTCGCCATTTCCAAGCTGAATGAAAGAAATGATGATATACATGTACAGTAATAAAAATTGTAAATAGCTTCTCATGGATTGTTTTCCAGCCATTCAGTCTCGCAAAGGAATTTCAGTTCAGCTCTCATTTTTTTTGCTGGTTTTTAAAAAAATGATTATAATTATTATCCTGAGCAATTTTTTTTTATCGACAGCTTGACCTTGTCTTGCTTGTATCTTGATCCTGCTCACGAATCAGAGTTTTATGACATGGCCAGGTTGTCGTCCAAGATGGAGGAGCCGGCGTGAATTATTTACAGCCTTGGCTGACCACTGCTGACGGAGGGGTTATTCGAAATCAAAATGTACAGTCTTTTGTCCCTTGATGCTTTTCTTTGGCCCGGTACTGCAGAGCTCGAAATTAATGGCGTCCTGTCAGCGGGACTGTTAAAAAAAAAAAAGCGCTGAGGACAGTGCGAGTCCTTGCCTGAGATGATTGCACGACAATAAAATAAAAGTGTAATCAGTTTAGCAAAGACTTTTTCAGCAATTCACGAACATCTGTCTTGTCAAGGGCAAGAGTTTCTATTTTTAAAAACTTTTTAAATTCATGTAGAATTAGAAGGCTACATGAGCTCAAGTCTGCAGGATGAAGATCTGTTCTAGATACGTCGGGGGATATAAGTTTATCTTTATCAGAACGCTGAAAATTATTTTTTTTAATTGATGCACACTGTAGATGCGAGATTTTGTTTGCACCAGCAACAGTTGCACATTGTTTTAGCTGCTTTATCTGTGGCTTGGGTCTTATCTTTCTGCTTTACATGTGCATCATGAGTGTCACGCAAACGGAAACTGTAAGGGATGCATGTGGTCCCTGTAACCACAAGATAGTTTCAAACATTTCTATGAAAACAACACTGTTACACTGTATAGATATTGATAGAGAAATCACACTAGAGTGGTCCGGAGTAGCAAAAAATGGATCTTCGGAGCCAGAAAGCGCAAATAGATGTTTAGCAAAGGAGCGAGTGAGTACAACAGACTGATATAAGCTTAAAGGGGATTGAAACCTAAACTTATTAAAAGCTTGCATACATAGTAATTGTATATGTCCAAGCCAGTCAAAATGCACTATTGTTATTACAGTGCTCTTTGTGGAAATCCTTGCGCAGGGGCGACACTGTATTGCAGAAAGTGGTGCGGGAGTGAGATCAAATAAACACTTGGTCTGGAAGTGTTATGCATTAAATGTACTGGTAAATATACCATGAATCATGTAAACGAGCAGACCCCTGTCTGATGTGTTAGTGTGATGTAGTATTATGTGCAGATTTAGATTTTTTTTATTTTGATATACTGTATTAATCCCGCAAGGGAAATTATTGTCTCTGCATTTAACCCATCCAAAGTGAGCACACACACACACACACATAAACAGTGAGCACACACACACACATTCGGAGCACACATTGGGGCGCCCGGAGAGCAGTTGGGGGTTCGGTGCCTTGCTCAAGGGCACTTCTGCCATGAAGTCAAAAAATTCACCCCATTTTAACTGCTGGTTCGTGAATCGAACCAGCAACCTTTCGGTCCCAAACATGCTTCTCTAACCATTAGGCCACGGCTGCCCCCAGATGTGTGCAATTTTATTCAGAGGCTCACTAGTTTGGTGTTAGTTTAAAATCTGTATACTGTTATTTTTGCCGGCATCTTGCCTTATTGGAACTGATGCTTCTACGGCCTATTCTTGTGATTTCGCACTCATGTGAAAGAGAAATGAACTACAAATGGCAGCCTTTTCTAACAAGACAGTTTGGAAGGTCATCTTCTCATCTCCACAAACAGAAGTATTCCTTTCATAAATACTCGTAAATAATAAAAAAAGAGTCCTGTCCCGCACTCACACTACATCATTTTGGTTAAAGGGATTGTTGAGCATTGCTTCACTAATGGGATGTGACTTTTTCATATGCTGAATTTCAGTAAAGCTGTTCTGATTCAGTTTATACACATCACTCGCTCCAGTGTCCGGGTTATCATTGCACATCCAGTTGTTTATTCGTACGAATCCAGCAGCCACATAACTCAAAATGTCGTCACCTGCTGCACTACACACACCAGCCAAGGCTGGATAAAGGCAGTCATGATCGTGATTAACTGTACTATAAATACAGTGATAGAAACACTTACTGGTGGTTCTCTAGTGGTTTGCTCTTTGGTAATCTGAGAACAATAGGTGACACTATCTCATCTTGTCGTGAGTTTGTTTGGTGTTATCTGGTGTTCGTTTTACCTCAGTAACCAAACTGAACGGTTGAGCTTGGTGCAAACTTATAACAAGTGACTTCACTGAACTCATCCAGAGATTACAAAGTTGATGTGCAGGTGTTCATATGAATACCTTTGTTCTTCGTTGTCTTCTTTTTAATCGTAAATAACTGATAATATGTCAAGGTAAGAGCATTCTCTCCCCGTGCTTGTGTGGGTTTCCTCTGGATACTCCGGTTTCCTCTTATGCACATTAGGCGAATTGACTGTTCCAAATTGCCCCTAGGTGTAAATATGATTTGAATAGCTGTGTGTATGTGTTGCCCTGCGATGGTCTGGTGAGCTTTTCAGGGTGTACCCTGCCTTGGCTTGGTGTCGGCTGTGATAGGCTCCATTCTCCCCTGGACCCCAATGTAGAGAGAATTTTTTTTATGCTTCAAAAAACAGACTTTTCAATTTCTGTGTTTATTAAAATTTGTTTTTAGAGCAGCAAAACCTAATTTACGTAAGAAGCTATCAACCAGAGCACTGAAGGAGTTTTCTGGAATATAATTTGTATGAACTACTTGCATCATTCCATTAATAATATTTTCAACATCAAACTCTTGTTGAATAAACTGTAAACAAGTTCAAAACGTGAAAGTACAGATAGCACTGTGAAGCGTGACCTGATTCAGTTTTGACTTGGCGCTGATTTTTGCTTCATTGTTTGCAGGATGTCAGACGATCTTTTGTAGTATCCACACGTACGTAGTCCACACCGTGCTGGGAGGATTCCTGAATTAGAAGAGAGTGCATCTTGCCACTGCCTAGCCTTTTCCTCAGCACAAACACGAGCAGCTGGTGGCTGTCGGTGGTTTTTATATGCAGGCTTCATTTTTTTCAAAATTCTTGTCATTATTAAAGAGACTCTGTACTATAAAACGTCAGCGTTGACGAGTTATTAATCAACACAACCGAGACCTGAAGATTACAAATGGCCGACAATTACGTAGAATAGTTGCTGATTGGTTAAGTGCACGAACATCATCATTACATGAACCATTGAGCTTGCAGCTCATAAATGTGGCCATGTTTATTGTTTTAATAAAGTTCTAGTGCAAAATTCTGTCTAATTTTTACTCTTTGGTGCCTAATTTTTGAGAATTATAAGCTCTGAAGTGTAAATTCCGTGTCATCTATTGAATTCTGTTTCGGATTAATGAATCCGTTATTTCCGTCCGTTTTTCATGATCGCGAAACATCATTGTCTCTACCAGTGGGATTTAGATTGTAATGGGATTAGAAGCTCTTAAATGTGAATGTTGTTAAATAAATTAACACTGGTCCGCTGGCCCGTGGCGAGTCAAAAATCTGTATGGCGAGTGAAATTAGCTAGCAAGTCATCCTGCTGGCGATCTGACAAATCCAATAGGCAAAGAAGATCTAGTGTTCCTGATCAGTAAACACGAAGGAGGACGGGTAGTTTCATCATTTCACTAGTCCTGTTGGCCAGTAGCTTAGTTTTGCTAAATTCCACCCCTGTAAAAGGGCCCTGCGATGGCCCGGCGAGCTGTTCAGGGTGTACCCCTCCCTCACCCAGAGTCGGCTGAGCTGGGCGCCAGCCTCCCCGTGACCCTAATTAGGATAAAGTGGTACAGAAAATGAATGAATTAATGTTTGTAAAAGCTTTGAAATTTTTTCAGTCATTATTAGAATGTTACGTTAAGTCCCAGAGAAAGGGTTGAGTCGTTGACTCTGGGTCTGTGATTTGAAACGTGACTTTGTGAAGAGTTTGTGCTTTCTTGTGTCTCTGGGACTTTACAAGCTGTGGGTTGTTTTTTTTTTTTTGGTTTGTTTTAACTTTAACTGAAAATGTAAAAATGAGAATGGTGAGGACAGTGTTGTTTATGGCAGTGATGATTTAAGTGAGAATCATTTTTCATTGATATTAAACCACTTTAAAACAACAAACTGATCATGAAAATCTATTCATTTCCAAAACATATTGTAGATGAATTGCTGTAGTATATGAGGAAAGGCACGGTGGTGTCACGGTTAGTTTTGAGGTCCTGGGTTCGAGTCCTGGACTTGGGGGTTTCTGTGTGGAGTTTGCATGTTCTCCCTGGGCTTGTGTGTGTTTCCTCCAGGCATTCCGGTTTCCTCCCACAGCCCAAAGAGTCCCTGGGGAGCTTTTTTCCCCAGTGGAGATAGGCTCCAGCCTCCCTGAGACCCTAGTAAGATTAAGTGGATTGGCAAATGAGTGAGTGTAGTATAGGAGGAACAGGACACACTGTTACAGGAAACGAATGTTCGGAAACAGTAATGTGATTGATGACGTGTGTAACGTCACTTCATCTGTATGTATTATATAAGATAAAAGGGCTGAGTATGAACAGACAGTCATATCCATTAAATTGTGAAGAAGGAAGGAAAGACAGGAAGTGTAAATGTGAATAAAGAAGTAAGAGTATAAGAGTTGGGTGGTACGGTGGCGCAGTCCGTCTCACAGCAGAAAGGCCTGGGTTCGATTCCCTGGCTCGCGGGTTTCGGTGTGGAGTTTGCACGTTCTCCCCGTGCTTGTGTGGGTTTCCTCTGGGTACTCCGGTTTCCTCCCACAGTCCAAAAATATGCACAGTAGGCTAAGTGGCTGTTCCAAATCGCTCCTAGGTGATAGAGTGAGAGTGAATGGTTGTGCGTGTTTCTGCCCTGCGATGGCCTGGCGAGCTGTCCAGGGTGTACTTCACCTTCGCCCAGAGTTGGCTGAGACGGGCGCCAGCCTCCCCATGACCCTAATGAGGATTAAGCAGCTTAGAAAATGAATGAATGATATGAGTATAAGTTTATATGAGTTGCTTGTGTAAACGTGCAGCAGTTAATGAGCAGATGAAGGTAACCAGGCGTGGGCGCTCAGTGGTGGAGCGGTGACACAAACACCACAGGAAGATGGAAAATGTTGTTTTGTAGAGTGCAGCAGCTTGTCTGTGTAAACAACTTCACAGAGTCATTGCTCTGCGCAGGTGAAGTTGATGGTGGCTATTATCCTTCCTGATCACCTTAAACCCGATCTATTCATGATGATCTGCGGACATTCGGAATACTCGCTTGCAGGAAGAACCCTTTTAATCATGTTTCCTAAATCACAAAATATTGCCATGTGGTACTGAACATTCATTCGACACAATGCAGGAAATACTCTCCACTTGTGACTTGGGTCTTAGACAATTTGATGCAAATTCTTACCCATTTGCATATGAAAATATATTCGGCTAAGTTTGGGGGCGGAGCTCGTACGTGCATGTTTTCTTAAGGACCTTGTTTTATTAGACCATTCTGCTTGTGGATGATTGAACTTGGGTTGTGTCCATAAGTTTCTGTCAGTCCTACAAGTCCCTGTGAAACAATAACATATTAAATATCTTAATCTGGAATTACCTGCACAGACATCATACAGAAATAATGCACACTGTCTGACCAATCAGGATTGAGAAATCCAGTGTGGTGGGATCAACTAATAAACCAACTCAAGACCCTTTTCAAAAAACATAAAAAAATAATTGCTCTCCTCCTATCAGACAGTAGGACCCGTCTCCCAGGTGCAGCACTGCTGGTCATCTTTTCAGTGTCTCCTGAATCCATCACAACTTTTTCATTTGCAGCAAATCATACTAGGTGCCATTTTTCTGAACATCCCATAATAACGCACATGTATGTATTATTTTATAAAAGTGGTGTTTAAAGGAGAAAGGCTGTAAGCTGCTTTATCTAAGCCAGTAATCCCGCTGATTTCTATCCTGAACAGAATTTCATGTGAACTTCACACACACTCTGAGAACCCAGTGCTAACAAACACAGCTCTTTCCCACGCACACGATCTGAAACCTCCGTTCCAAACTGGTTTCTCGGCGGCTTTACTTCGTTTCGTTTCACTGCTGTCTGTTCATGATTGACAGACGCCAATAAAAAATCTTGCATCATGTGCTTGCCCCAGAGACTGAAAGCTCAACAATCTGGAATTAGCATTAAGCTGTTAACATTTAGCTTGCATAGTTTAGCTTCTCACATACCTGAATTTAGTTCTTAATTTTATTTATTCAAAAAAAAAAAGAAAAAAAAAAGCTAGTATCAGCTAAGTGTAATTGAACACTGGATGCATTTTTAATGGCTCTGATGATGATCATGCAGCTGGAACCTCATCACAATCAATAGTTGAGGATTAATATCTCACTTGGAACAGCATAATGAACAAATACATTTTGTTTTCCATATATTTTTTTATCCCATTAAAATGTGGACGGTAATGTGGCGTAATACATATGCACCAATCCCAATTTCTTCGATTCTGCCGATACCTGATACTGATCCAATATCGACATCATCGCATCGACTGTCTGCACAATCCGGGAACAGCATCAGTAAATCTTTCAGTTCATAGCACTGGAGGTAATGAAAAGCAAGGATGAAAACTGTCATGAGGTCACTTCCTGATTCGCTGACCAGCTACACATGCTACACTGCATGCAATTGGAGTGCATCTGTTGGCGTAATCGCCCAATCTGTGGAACGCTACAAAATGTGATGGCTGTCACCGGCTGTTTCAGTTCTGCTTCCAGGTTCTAGCTATGCTCCCGGGTGCGGTCAGTCTCTTGTTTAGTTGTTGCTAGTTTTCCGACCTCTGTCTACATGTCTGCTTTGCCTGTTTCTTGTTTACGTTCCTGTTTTGGTTTGGTTGCCAGTTCCAAATAAACCCTGTACTTGTGTCCGTGTCCGTCTTCAGCCTTGTTCCAGTCTGCATTGATTAATTTAAATTATAATGATATTTACTGATTTAATATATTTAATGATATATATAATATAAGATATTTACAAGAGATATTTTAGCAGAATCATTTTTGATGACTGAGGTACATGGACATGTCCAAAATAATATCCATCTGTAACCTTGGGTTTACACTGAGTACGTGATCTCCGTGATTTGTGATGAGCATGCGGGGTCGTGGGATCGAATCGTGATGATCTTGAGGGAACTTGGTGGAATCGTGATGATCTTGAGGGAACTTGGTGGATTCTTGATGATCTTGAGGGAACTTGGTTGATTCTTGATGAACTTTAGGGAACCTGGTGGAATCGTGATGATCCTGAGGGAACTTGGTGGAATCGTGATGATCTTGAGGGAACTTGTTGGAATCGTGATGA
>JBCNYH010000012.1:50658468-50671936 GCA_039654325.1 Tandanus tandanus
TATTAACAATATTAACAATATTAACAATAATAACAATATTAACAATAATAACAATATTAACAATAATAACAACAATATTAACAATATTAACAATATTAACAATATTAACAATATTAACAATAATAACAATATTAACAATAATAACAATATTAACAATAATAACAACAATAATAACAACAATAATAACAATAATAACAACAACAATAACAATATTAACAATAATAACAACAATAATAATAATATTAACAACAACAATAATATTAACAACAATAATACTAATAATAATAACAATAATAATAACAACAACAATAATAACAACAAAAACAATAATAATAATAACAATAATAATAACAACAATAATAATAATAATAACAATAACAATATTAACAATAATAACAACAACAATAATAATAACAACAATAATAATAATAACAACAATAACAATAATAATAATATTAATAATAACAATTACAACAACAATAAAAATAATAACAATATTAACAACAACAACAAAAATAATAACGACAAAAATAATAACGACAACAATAATAACGACAACAATAATAACGACAACAATAATGACAACAATAATAACGACAACAATAATAACGACAACAACAAAAACAATAACAAGATTAACAATAATAACAATAATAATAATATTAACAACAACAATAATACTATTAACAATAATAATAACAATAATAATAACAACAACAATAATAACAACAACAAAAACAATAATAACACTATAAACAACAATAATAACAATAACAACAACAACAATAATAATAACAACATTAACAACAATAATAATAATAATATTAATATTAATGTTTTATTAGCAATCCAAAATGTACATTGGCTTTTCTATACTTGGGGTATAAAATGAATTATTATAATTATTTGACGTGTCTACAGGATTCCAGACACATGAATGATAGGTGTAGTGTAGGGCTGGGTGATATGGCCTGAAAATAAAATCTCAGATTTTCTTCAACCTGCACCCGAGATATATATATTTTTTTATTTGTTTTAATACACATGAGCAACAGTTCATAAAGAGACATCTCTGTCTGAAATGTTGCTGATAAATCTGATTATGATAATAATGCAACTCTGATGGCCAATCAGCTTCTGTCCTGGAGTGTTGTTACTATGGCGACTGAAAGACTATAGGACAATAAGGTTAGAAAGGCGATTTAAATCCTCACTCGCTTTATAAAGTTCTGATTTACAGCTGATTGTCTTTATAAAATCATCTAAACATCAAAAAAGTTTCTCTATATGTCACGGAGGGGGGCATGTGCATGCTTTTGCCCCCCCTGGTTGGCGGTGATTATATGATGGGGAAGGCAATACTTGACTGGTGGGAATTGGATATGACTAATATTAGGGGAGAAAATAGTTTTAAAAAAAACAGAGACTTTCGTTCAGTTAATATATTCACTATATCAGTGGTTTTCAGCCAAGTAAAGTTTTTGTGTTTAAAAAGTGATGATGTCATCGCACCATTGCTTGCGTGCACAGCTGAGGGACCACATTTCCGAGTCCCTATCTATATTTATATCAGTCTAATTAAATTCGTTGTGTTGAAGACATGATTCAGAATGTTTTTCTCATGTGCATCAAGGTTTGTGTGATTGTTTCTGTATTATTAACCATATTTTAATACTATATTCTGTTTTAATGAGGAAATACAAACATTTTAGAGGTTATCCAGGGTCACACACTTTATTTTATGGGTATTGGTGCCAAAATGTATGAGTCAGGCTCAAATAATAATAATATCTTTTCAGAATTCGGTTGAATAATAATATATTTCTTTTTTTTTATTGTTATCTTATAATGAAGAAGTAATAGTATTCAGGTAGTTGAATCCTAACAGGCAGGTTAGTATGTAACTGTGTAGTAGTACTGTGAGTGTATCATTAATAGCACTGTTTCCTCTTTGCTGTTTAAATCTCCGGAACATTAGTCATTTATTACTCCGGCCTTGTTTCCGTCTCCATCTTGTAGCTGGTGACTCTGCAGGAGGCCAAGCTGCTGCTGAACGAAGACGACTACCTGCTCAAGTCCGTGTATGACTACTGGGTGAGGAAGAGGAAAAACTGCCGCGGGCCTTCGCTCATCCCGCAGATCAGGCAGGAGAAGCGCGACGGCTCCACCAACAACGACGCCTACGTGGCTTTCCGGCGGCGCACGGAGAAGATGCAGACGAGGAAGGTAAGAGACGAGGTGGAGAGTGGTTAAGGCGCTGGACTGCTAATCCATTGTGCTCTGCACGCGTGGGATCGAATTCCATCCTCGTCGGTACATTCGGGGGGCAGTCGTCGTCTAATGGTTAAAAAAGCGGGTTTGGGACCGAAAGGTCGCTGGTTCGATTCCCGAACCAGCAGGAAAGATGTGTGGCGGTGGGGGAGTGCGCTCCACCTTCCCTTTCTCCACCTGACCCACAACTCCTCTCCCGGCGCCCCCGATGTCTGGCAGCCCACTGCTCCGAGTGTGCACTCACTTTGGATGGATTACATGCAGAAGCAATAATAATACAGTATAACAAAAACAAAAGCAAAACAACCTCACACGCTGACCGGTAACCTCTTGCTGCCTTCATACAGGTCTGAAAAGGCTGCCATGGGAAGAGTGTAAAATAAATTAATAGGCTTACAAGAAATCCATTAGACGTTAAATCAGCTTCCATCATTGTTTAGTGCTTAGTTACTCTTTAGGAACAAAGCCTAAAGCCTGGAAAAATCATTCAGGGAAGAAAAAAACCTGGAAAGGGAAACCACAGGAGCCTTGTAGCAGATGAGCAAACAGATGTTCAGGAGCTTTGTGACAGTATTAGGTTTGAGGTAGAATTCTGATGACTGACGAAGCCCCCTTTTGCCTGCAGAACCGTAAAAACGATGAGGCGTCTTATGAAAAGATGCTGAAGCTGAGACGGGAGTTCAGCCGAGCCATCACCATCCTAGAGATGGTTAAGAAGAGGGAAAAGAGCAAGAGAGAGCTGCTGCACCTCACACTCGAGGTGGTGGAGAAGAGGTACATATTAATAAAATAACTTGCCTGTGTTTGAACTGGGGTTGTAGGTTTCCAGTAACTTTCAGTGGGAACTTAAGATTGGGAATGCTGGGAAGTTGGAAATAGGAATATTTATAGGAATTAAAGGTACAGTGCATCATATTCAGTGGTGTCTAGTGACATCTAGTGGTGAGGTTTGAGATTGCAACCAGCTGAAGCCTGTTTGGTCCCCCCGATTTTGACGTAAAGAGTTTATTCTAAGGTTTTTTTTAATGATTATAGATTACTCACTCACATGTTTGCCGGACTGCTTAATCCTAATTAGGGTCACGGGGAGGCTGGCGCCTATCTCAGCCGAATCTGGGTGAAGGCGGGGTACACCCTGAACAGCTCCCCAGGCCATCGCAGGGCCAACACACACACACACACAGCCATTCACACTTATATCTAGGAGTAATTCGGAACAGCCAGTTAACCTAATGTGCATGTCTTCGGACTGTGGGAGGAAACCGGAGTACCTGGAGGAAACCCACGCAGGCACAGGGAGAACATGCAAACATCCTGGCTGAGCCCGGGACTCGAACCCCGGACTTTCTTGATGTGAGGCAGATAGGCTAACCATTACGCCATCGTGCCGCCTGATTTATAGATGAATGTAAAATTATTTAGTGCTAATAGATCCTCCGACGTGTTACACACTGTACCTTTAAGGGGAACCAGTTAGAGATTTGGGGTGATTTATATGAACTGCATCAGATACAAGCGAAAATGTAAACTTTTTTTTGTTTTTTCATAAGCAGACATGCATGTAGAAATCTCTTACACTATTTATTTGTTTGTTTGTTTATTTGTTTGAATCTGGTTGGGGTTTTTTTTTCATTATTTCTTGCATATTTTTTAATGTCCGGTTTATTCACGTTAATTTCCACGGAAAGTTTCCAAATGGAAAATTCTGTGAATCATTTTTTAGCCGTGATTTGAACACAGGCTCGTGTGTATCCGCTGAGAAAAGAGACACAGCCTAATGTGACCCCTGAGGATTCAGGTTGTTATTACTCCCTGAAACAATGTTTGTGTATGTTTCTGAACAAGGGGCTGACTTGCTGTTGCTTTCACAGGTACCAAATGAGTGATTTCTCTGGAGACGTTTTAAATGAGGTCTCAGCACCACTGGCAGAAAAAACGGTCTACCCAGCTCCAATCTGTCTACCCAATGGGAACAGGCATAAAGCAGAAAACAAAATTAAGGTGAAGTCTCATTTCTGGCTTGGGAAGCGCTCGCGTCTCCTGACGGTAGAAAGCAATAATGTCAGCGCTGTAGGAGAAATATCACACTGTTGAACTGATTGAGCAGGAGGAGTTGATTTGTTTTCTCTGACATTCACTTCCAGCTGCATGTCACTGCTTAATAAATATGAATTTAAATTGTTGGAAAATTGCTCTGGTTTAAGAGGGTGAAAAGAGTCCTCTGAGTGGGAACGGTAACTCCGCAGCCCCATCACACCACCCCATTCGCTGGTTATTTTCCCGCAACAGCATACCCTGATGTGGTACTTTTTACCGCGCTCCACTATAACCTGTTTAATGTTTAATACAGTGCCAGTGAACCAACCATTAGGGCTTCACTAATACTTATGGATTGAAGATGCGTCGCATTAGCCGCAATAATTATGAACGCAGAAACACATTAAAAGTATCCATTAAGCCTGGCGATAATTTATAACGTCCATTGACTGATGCTGTCTCTCACTTCTCACTCCTCTAGACGCACAAGTCCGTCCCGAAGCACCACCCGCACCACTTCCCCGTCAAGGTTGAGCCCCAGTTCGACATTGTCCGAGGGCACAAAAAGTACACGCACCGACCCAAGCTGGAGCCGCTGCGCCAGCACGCCGTCACCAAGGCCGACATCAAACAGTACGACTTCCACAGCTCCGGCGAAGAGGAAAACCCTCTGGTAAGCAGTCAGGACACATGCGCAACCGTCTTGGACTTTAAATGAGTGGAAAAACAAAACTTGTAGTGGTGTTGCTGCTGTGAGGTTCACCATGACGGTAAATTGTTCCACCTCTGCCCTTTTTATCTTCACCAGTCTCCGTCATCAGAGCCGGATGAGGAGAACGACCCGGACGGAGGCTTCGTTTTCAGACGTAGAGCCGGGTGCCATTACCTTGCTGTGAGTCTCATATATTATATACAGCCTTTCTGACACAGTACTTCTTGGCCGAGGATTTAACTTCACACACACAGAAAAGTCACATGAGTGAAGTGGATATCTTGCATTAACCCCTCCCCCTATGTCTGTGTGTAGCCCCTCATGGATAAGAGCTACACTCCTGTACCGCGTCTGGATGGCATCGATGCTCTGTGTCAAAGAAACTCCCTCACTGCTCTGTCTGTGCCACGCCGCTGCATAGGAGTGTCACGCAGACGTATAGGCCGCGGCGGCAGGTAGCTCCTCCTCCTCCTCCTCTTTACACCTTTTCATGTGATCTTGTTTGCTCTTACGCCCTCCAGTCATCTGAAACTTATTAAACTTTATTCATGCACAAAGGGAAAGTGTTTCTGTCATCCATGAGTGAGTTGGCTTTCCGTACACGTAGACAGCAGAATGAAATATCGCGCCTCTAGGATCAGGATACGAGATTATGGTTTCAGAACAGTGTGATGAATGTACAGGGCAGAATATTAAGTACATAGACTATTACCTGTGGTGTAATTGTGCATGAATGAGGAAACCGACTGATGTTTACAAAGAGTACAGGCATTTTAATGCCATGGATAGTAAACAGGACATCATGTGGCGCCTGGAACAGTCCTGCATCAAAGGCAGTGCCAGCATGGCCCCTGTTCCGTAATTTATTATGCTTTATCGCTCAGTTCAGTTGTCTTTGTGACGTTGCTGTAGAGTGCTGCTCGACCGGACCTCATCGGATCTGGATCGAGTCCTCAAACACTTGGACCCTGACACAGTCAGCCCTCCCGACTCGCTCCCTGTGCTCACGGACACGCAGACGAACACACACGTTCCCGTACCAACCAGGACGAGGCCTCAGCGCTCTCTGGCTCAGCTTCTTAATGACATCCAGGCCTGCAGGTGGAGGTATTTCCGCCCGCGATCCCTTCACCAAACCGGAAAGGAAGCGAGCAGACCGGACACTGTTCAGGACAACAGGAAAGGAGGAGGAGGAGGGGCGACCATCACCAACAGTTCAACAAACAGCAGTTTAGGTGGGGTTCTATATATTCTCATCCTTCTTGCATTATTTATATTACTAACATGTAGATCCATGAGGTTTTAGTTTAGGTGTATCATCGGTGGAGGTTCTTTAAGGGTTAATAGCATGAGAGCAGTGTGGTGTATGATTTCCTGTGGTTTACAACATGGGAAGAAATTTCAAAATCGGTCCTTTAAGGAAACGGAACCAGATGTGTCAATCATGCTTTCAGAGAAATTCTAGTTTTCAGTATTTTTTGTTGTTTATGTAACTTGTAAGAAATAACATGACCTTGGGTTTATAGAGTTCATAAAAAATACAAATGAACCTTAAATAATAATTTTTCTATTTATTATTTTTAAGTGATGGGGCCAGTTCAATGAGAAGTACAGTAGTTCTAGTAAAAGTCCTCTTCTGCCATCTAGTGGTGATGCAATATAATTGTGTAAATCGGTCACAGTTCTTGATAGTGTAGAGTTTTGTTTCAAATCTTTCAGAAAATATTACATTTCTTCATTAATCTATTTACCGAACCACTGAATTCTACTAGGGTTGCGGGGAGGCTGGAGCCTATCTCAGACCACTTTGGGAGAAGGTGGGGTACGTGTGTGTGTATGGATGGATGGATGGATGGGTGGATGGATGGTGGCGTAGTGGCAAGCACATCCACCTCACAGTAAGAACGTCCTGGGTTCATGTTTGAGTGGAGATTTCATGTTTTCTCCGTGGTTTTCCTCCAGGAACTTTGGTTTCCTCCCACCTTCCAAAGACATGCACATTACGCTAATTGGCTGTTCCAAATCGCCCCTAGGTGTGAGTGTGTATATTTGTGTATGTGTGTTGGCCCTGTGATGGTCTGGTGAGCTGTTCAGGGTGTACCCCACCTTCGCCCAGTGTTGTCCGTGATAGGCTTCAGCCTTCCCGAGTCCCTAGTAGGAGTAAGCGGTTCAGCGTGTGAGTGATTGGGTGAGTGAGCGGTATCAGCGTCCTTGACGACCAATGTCATGCAAATCGTTGATGCATAACAGCCAATCAGCATCAACTTAAGTGGTTTAGCAAATGATTGAGTATGTGTGTGTGTATATATATACATATACTGCATATCTACATATTTTACAATTTGTGATTATTGATAAAGGTCATATTTATCAGTAATTATTACAAGGCTCATTTGAATACTTCATTCTGATTGGTCGGATAGAGTACTCAACGATCTGTTATCTCTTTATAACACACTGCTGGTATGGAGTGCATTGTTTGTGGAAGCAAGTTTTTAACCACTAAAGTAATTTTTACATCACTGTTTTGTAAGCAGCCCTGTACTCAGCGGGTTAAAGAACACCGAGCAGGTTATTACTGTGAAATAAATCCCGGTAGGGGGATCAGGACCCCGTTGTTCAGTGGAGGGGGCTTACATCATCCTTACAGGTTTTACTATCGCAGTAATGACCAGCTCACCTAGTTATTCACGCTCAACTCTCCTGCTGTGTGTAGGTTGGATCACGGAGGAGCAGTTTCAGTCTCACCAGCAGCAGTTGGCTCAGATGCTCCAGCAGCACGGCCTGCAGCAGAACCCACCTCTGTCTGAACATTCCCACGCACACGTGTCTGTATGTGGAGCATGGTTTCATACTGTACTATACACGAACACACACACAGATTTCCTCATTCATGAAGGTCTTTATCATGAGTTTGATTTGAGATTTTACAGGAATGAGATTGAGGAATCTGTTAAATTAATAGAGAAGTGCTGATAAAAAGCACCTGGACTGATTTCTTAAAGAAATGTGACTTGTGAGTACACACTAACACACCGGTCTCTACCCATCCTGTAGAAATCGGCCTCCTCGGGCTGCCTGTCCAAGATTTTAGACTCAGCCAGCGCTCACTTCGCTGCCTCTGCTGTAATCAGTGGCTCAAACAAGGATCTCAAATCACATGGCACCAGCGTCAACGGCATCCTTACAAATTCAGGTAAGCTTGTGTGTTTTAAAGGACCCATGAGCCATTAAAATCTTTAGGTTTTAATCCTGTTTTCTGGTGTTAATTGTTAATTTTTCTCTGGTTTTATGCAAATTATACACCAAAAAGCCGCTGTTAGTGTATTTTTACATCAAAATCTCAGTCCCTCCTCTTCTGGAGAAACATTTTCAGATGTCTGATGACTCGTACATCTCTTGGGTGTTCAGTAATTTTTGCACCCAGACAATAAATTCTGCTAGTTACCGACCAGCCGAGTAGCGTTGATGATTCTTGAGTGTATGGGGAGAACACAGACGTTCATCTTTTGAGAGAGTCTCAGTCGGGTGAAGTGTAATAAGTAAAGTGAATAAATGGCCCTGTTGTTGTTTTAAGTGTCGAGACATTGTTGAAACTTGTTTTCCCGAAGTGGTCCATACAGCCAGAAATCCACACCTTTCTTTCTTATACAGTGTTAGCCTAGCAGCTAGCTGTCCAGTCCAGTGTTAGATCTGCACCGGTTAGTAGTCACTAGCTGGCCGGTTTGGTGTTAGATTTGCTTGCTTGTCCGGTGCAACACCCTTCCGGCTTAGAAGCCGCTAGCCTGCCTGCCTATCTGGAGTTAGACTTGTGCAGGTTAGCTGCAAGCTGGCCTGAGGGTTGCCAACCCCACTGCGGGTCTGTGTTTGGAACTAGAACTTTATTATGGCTGATTTCCCATACTGAGCCAGTTTGGCCTGGTGGAGTAATGCGTGTGTTCATTGCTATTGACTGCTGTAAACGTCACTCGATATCCACGCGGAGTCCCTCGCTAGCTTTCTGTTTTTACTGGAACTGTGTAGTTATGCAGAATCAAACTGCACGTTGACACCTGTTTCATGGGGCCTTTAAATAAGGTTTTCACTGACAAAGCTGTGGAAATAAAAGCTACAGTTAAACTTGTAACTTTCTCTATTTGTCTTTGTAGTGGTTATATATTGTAAGACCAAATTAGAACGAGCACCACTTTACCGCTACTAAGAAATCTCCTAACGCCACATCACCATGTCTGCTTTTAATGTCTGTACAGGAAGTTCCATACAGAGTAAGTTCAGCTGTGCGTCTCCACTCGGGGTCAGCAGCGTCTCCTCAGGCTCGTCGTCCTCCGCCCGCCCCCCTGCCGTGCCCCAGTCTGTGCCCCACGTGAGCGTCGTGTCTCCTGCACGACCCTGCGCCCCCTCCTCGCCCACGTTGAAGCTCGCTAGTGTGGCCAGCAGCAGTCTGGAGCGCGTGCCCAAAGTCGCACTCGGCAGGTAAAATTTCTACTAGAAAGCATGTGATAAACTGCAGGACGAATGGCTAAGAGCGTTCCAGCTCTCACGACACATCAGTGAGTTCAGAAGTGATGACGGCTTGATGAGGCATTCGGATATTAAACACCATTTTATAGTTTCTAAATGATATCATTAGCCGAGAGCTTCAGAGCCAATGATGCAGTGTGTTTGTGTCGGAGGTCTTCACCGCTCTCAGTCTCGTGTTTTAACTCTGAGCTATGACTGTAATATCAGTGTTGCATAACCATTAATATGGCTTTTAGGTCACTTGGAAATGCAACCCCTGTTTAATTTTTCATTACTTCTTATGTCTCGCCGGCATGTCTTTGTGAATGTAAACACTGCTCTCTTTACGGTCCTAATTACATCCTGAGATTTGTTGTGTTTCGTTCAGGGAGAAACACGAGCCGGAGAGGCTGGCTCTGAACGGATTAGCAGACACCACCGTGGCCATGGAGGTGACATAGCCTTCTCCTGACAGCGCACTGACGAGACGCTGGAACCTGTACGTGGACCTACACCGCATAGTAGCATATCAGACATTTGTGAATATTCTATGTGTACATTTTTGTAAAATTGGGAATTATCACTACCCTGTAAAATAGTCTATTTGTATCATTAGGTGTCATTTGTTACTTGAATTCTAGATCTTGTCATCATGCTTTTGCACTTGAAAATCCAGCCAGAGGCAAAAAAAAAAAAAAAAAAAAGTGCATCAGTAAGTGCAGGGATCATGCATGAGTCCAAATCATACCTTCTTGTTTTAACTATTTATTTTGCCATGTTTACATTTTTGTATCTTGTACAAATAAATCAGATTTTTGTCACAAAACATGGATACCAGGACAGCTAGCGTGCCATGGCTCCTTTTTTTTGTTTGTTAGTTCATTGGTTTCTGTGTGAAACGAGTTTGCGTGAAGGTTTGCCATCTTTTTTTTTTTAACTTGTAGATAGCAGATGATGGCGTTTGTTTGTGCATTTTTAGAGACCGTACACTCCTTCTGTGTATTTTACATTCCATAAAAGGTCTATTAAACATGCTCAGGCAGGTAACTTCAGGGTAAAATGTAGTTTATGAACATACACAGATCAGCCATAACATTAAAAACATAGCAGTGACAGGTGAAACGAATCGCGTTGATTTGTGTATCCCACACAGGAACGGTGAAATCTGATTGGTCCACTATCTCGGGATTATAAATCATTATTGTGTGTGGATAACGCTTGAATCAAAGCTACAGACCCGCGCATTTTGTCACGGGCACTCCAGCAGGCGACGTCATCATTAAAACACTTTAAAATGGAAAATAAACCATAAAGGACTTATTTTATTTTGTTTTTTCTTGCAGTTCCTTGTAGTATATACTAATACTTTTAATGAGCGTGTAAGCGCAGCTTTACAGAGCCAGGTTTCCTCTGGGTTTGTGCAGTATGAAGGTTAACCTCTGAATGAGAATGCACTCGTGTTCATTCGTAGAGATCTGGTCCGTTAGCTCGTCCCAAAGCGCACAGCTCACCTGAACCGTCTGTCACAGTTAAAATATATTCATGTAAACTGTAAACATTCTCATTTTATTTATTTATTTTTTCCCTTGTAGTTTATGCAAAAAATTCAGAATTTTGTGCAAACACATCCCTACAGAGCCGGTTTTCCCCTCATATGTCTGTGCAGCACGTACTAATTCTGGATGAGTGTACAGCTCACCTGACCACTCACTCTGTCATGGTTAAAATATGTAAATATAAACTATAGAAATCTCATTTGAATTTGCTTCTTGTGCCGTTACGCAGCTCCTAGGCCTGGCACCCACTTGTTCCGAGGGCTTGCCTGCGTCCATCATGATTAGAAAGACAATAAAGTATAAAAACTAGTTTTAGTGTGCTTTTTCTTTGCTCAGGCCCATGTAATATATATACTCAGCCACTCCTTCGCCGAACCGCTTAATCCTATTAGGGTCGCGGGGCGGCTGTCAGACAACAGTGAGCGAGGCGAGGTAAACTCTGCCTAGCTCGAGCTGAATAGCTCACAGCAGAGCATCGCAGGGCCTTCACTCACACACAAGATCAATTTTGAACAGCCAGTTAGCTTAATGTGCATGTCTTTGGACTGTGGGAGGAAACCGGAATACCCAGAGAAACCCATGGAAGCACAGGGAGAACATGCAAACTCCACACAGAAACGCCCTCGCCGACCCCAGGAATCAAACCCAGGACCTTGTTGCTGTGAGGTGGACGTGATAACCACTGCATCGCCGTGCCGCCCTCCATGTAGTATATATTAAAACAAGTGTGCACCTCAGGATCTCGGTGGACGATCGGTGCATGATGGTTAGTTATCTTGTGATGGTGGCACCTGGAAAGGAGTGGGATACATTAGGCAGTAAGTGTACAGACTTTCAGACAGGTCTTGTGAGGTGTTCCTGGCTTGCAATGATAAGTACCTACCAAAGGTGATCCAGTGAACTGGCAAAGGCGTCATGGCTGCCCAATCATCGATGCATGTGGGGAGTGAAGGCGAGTACTTCCGGTCTGATCCCACAGAAGAGCTGCTGTAGCACAAACCACTGAAACTGTTGATGCTGGATCTGATAGAAAGGAGTCAGAACACACCGTGCACTGTGTGTGAGACTGCCAAGATACCAACCAGTCAGGTGGTGTTAATGTTGTGGCTGATCAGTGTATATTAGTGCTTAACAAATTTAATACATCACCTGTCACACCTGAGAGGAATGTAAATAGTTTTTGGTTGTGTTCCTGGTTCGTATCAGGAAGACGGCAAACCCGTCACAAACAGCCATCTGACCTGTGTAGATATTATCCGAAGAAGAATCTGTAATGTGGATCTCTGGAAATGACGGACTGGACCGGCCAAGATTCCAGATTTAAAACCACTTGAATCTAATTGAGTGATGAGTTGATCACACAGAGGTTTCCTCTGAAGACAGAGTACTGCAGCAAGGGAAAATATCTAAAAGAACAACACCAGCAAGAACGCTCGCTGTTATCGTGGCCGAGCTCGGAGTTTTCTGTTCGGTTGTGTGTTTTTCATTTAAGTAAAATAAAAGCCTTTCTTCAAGAAACACGAATAAAATGTGAATTGTAATAAAATTTGTAAAAATATTTGTATTTCTTTATGACAGGTGCTCTAATACATTTGATAATACTATGTGCAATGTATGCATTAATGGAGAATATATCTATATATATCTTTATTTCTGAAAGACTTTTCAATGCTGATGGTTGCAGACACCGTGCAGATTTGTGCTGCACTATGTTCACTGGTTATGTAGGAGTGTGTCTGCTGTTAGTAAAAAGAACAGGGTAAAGGCTCCGAAAGTGCTGCGGTTAAACCCCAGTGGTGCTGCTTCAGCAACTGAGGATCATCACGCTCGTGCTCTGTACGGTGCAGAAACACGTTGCCTGTGAATGGCCCGTTTTATGTGAGTTTGCTTTTTAAATACAGACAAGAGATTCAACATGTAATATAATATACTGAATATGTTACCAGCGAAGTGTGAAAGCTGGCATTTTATTGAAAAGAAGTCAAGGAAAAGTATAAAACTAAATCCTTTCTATTTGTTAAGGATTTTGTACATGAATCGAGCGTATTGCAGCAAAGGGTACCTTTGGGTGCTCATCAAAATGGCAGCTCTCTGCAGGAGTGAGCGGTTCAACAAATGAGTGAGTGAGCGGTTTCAGCATCCTCGACAACCATCGTCATGCAACTCAGCGATACCCGACAGCCAATCAGCATCAACTTGCATTGACACAGGACAAGCATCCAATTTTCAATCGATGGGTTAGTTCTATATACAGTAACACCTGGAATGGGACAACCATACAAAATGAGGTTGATGGTTTAGTTCTATACAGCAATGTGTGGACACGGGACAACCATTCAGAATGAAGTTCATGGTTTAGTTCTATACAGCGACGTGTGGACACGGGACAACC
>JBCNYH010000012.1:50686656-50716598 GCA_039654325.1 Tandanus tandanus
TGGGTGTAGGTATGGGGTGTGACAGCCCCCTATGGGGAGGAAAAGTGGAGTCTGTGTTACACACACACACACACACACACACACACACACACACACACACTTCGTCACAGCTAGCTGGCCATGAGCAATGCACTCAGGTATAAGAGCTCTACTTTCGTTCTGTCTGTCACTTTATCTTTCTGTCTGTCTCTCTGGCTGTCCTTCTCTCTGTCTGTCTCACTCTTCACATCTTTTTCTGTATGTCTCTCTTTCTCTCCCTCTCTTTCTCTCTCTCTCTCTCGTTCTCTCTCCTCTCTCTCTCTCTCTCTCCCTCCTTTCTCTCTCTCTTTCACCTTTCTCTCTTTGTCCTCTCTGTCTCTCACTCTCTTTCTTTCTCTCTGTCTCTCTCTCTCTTTCTGTCTCCTCTCTCTGTCTCACCTCTCTCTCTTTCTACTCTCTCTATCTCTTTCTCCCCCCTCTCTTTCTCTCCCCTCTCTCACTTTCTCTGTCACTCTGTCTATATGTCTCTCTTCCACACTTCCAGATTTCTTTTTCTGTTCTTGCTTATGTCTTGCTTGTTTCTCTTTTCCTTTCTTCCTCACTCTGTTTCTGTCTTTCTCTCTCTATGTCAACATTTCTCTCCCTCTCTCTGTCTGTCTTTTCCAGAACTTTCCATCCTGAGTTTCTCCCTTAGAAATGGAACACTTCCTTTACACACACACACACACACACACACACACACACACACACACTGCGGTTAAGGTTCCTTGCGGTTTTATTATTTTGATTGACAACTCTGTTTATGTGTGTGCCTCAGACTTTCAGACTTATAGAGTTACAGCATAACTCAGGTGTGTGTGTGTGTGTGTGTGTGTGTGTGTGAGAGGGAGTGATTCCTGAGGGCCTTTCAGGCGTTTTTCGTCTCGTTACTATTTTATCGCTCATCAATTATTCACACAGCATGACGTCAACCAGCAGCTTAACCATGATGTCATCCTTTTTGAGTGTGTATGTGTGTGTGTGGTAGTGGCTTCCACGCTTCCAAACACATACATCTCAGCATCTGTCAAACTTCAGAATCTTTCACTCATTCATCTGCTGCGGTGACATCACTGCTCATTAATATGTGCTAATTAGTATGCGCATACATTGGTATATTATTTATGTGCTATATGTACAGCCCACAAATATTGTGATACTTATTTGCATGTGAAAGGAAGTAAAAAGAGAGAGAGAGAACATGGGAAAAATTTACAGAAAGACAGAGACATTGAAAGCTAGAGTAAAGAGTAAGACAGAGAGACACACAGAAAGAGATGGGGGGGGGGGTAAAGATAGTCTAAGAATGGGACAAAGAAAGAAAGACAGTGGGAGACCTAGAAAAGGAAACAAACACACACATAGACAGAGAGATGGAGAGAGAGGGAGGAAGAAAAGAAAAGAATAAATTGGGAAACAAGGAACACAAGTCGCACATAGCGAGACATAATAGAAAGAAAAAATTCATATCACTGGAGTGAGAGACAGACAGGAACAAGAGAGATGGAGAAATGCAAGGACACAGAAAGAGAGAGAGAGAGAGACACCGATATAGAAAGAGAGAGAGAGAGTTCTGTGAGGAGCTCTGTTTGTTTTTCCCACATCTGTTTTTCCGGGCTGCTCTTTGTCTGTGTGTGTTTGCTAGATGCCCCTCACATTGGGACTGTCAGCCAGACACACACACACACACACACACACACACACACACACACACACACACACACACACACACTCTTGCCAGCTCCGAGTGGTTGGGGTTGTGTGCCTCTTTCTCCTTCCAGCACTTTTTTTAACACTCAAACACGACTCCATCTCACTGCTTTTGTGGCCTAACCTCGTTTTCCCGTCCCCTGTTCCCTAAAACCTATTTCCTTTCTTCCACATTTCTCTTTTTTTCCTTCTGTTTTCACCCCTTGTGTCCTTTTCTCTTTGCATGCCCTATTGTCTGTTTGTTCCCTGTCCCTTTACTGTCATGTACTCCCTTCTTCACAAACATTATTCTTCTTGCCTGTCGCCCGTGCCCTTCTGTTTTGACCTCTGTCCCCTTTGGCCTGTTACCAAACCCGGCTCTTGTCACCTGTTCTCTTCCCCTGCTGCCTGTCCCCTTCTATGTCAACCGCCGCCTTTTCCTCAACCCTATCTCCTTCTCCTTCCACTTACTCTGTTTTCCCATTGAGTGTTCCCTTTTCCTTTTCCTCTCATCCATTCCTTTCTCTTCCTGCGGTGTCCTCTACCCTATAAACTACCCATTCATCCTGTCACCAGTCACTTTCCCATTCTCTTTTGTCCCTTTCCCCTGTCCCCTTTACCTTGACCCTACCTGTCCTGTTCCTGACCCTGTCCTTTTCCCATGTCACCTGTCCTCCTCTGCTTGAAACCTACCCCCTCCTATTGTCACCTGTCCTCCTCTCCTTGATCCTACCCTTTCCACTGTTACATGTCCCCTTCTCCATTCTCTCTCCTCTTCCCATGTGACATGTTCCTTTCCCCTTCCAGTATTACCGGTTTCCTTAACCTTGACCCTGTCTTCTTCCCATGTCACCTGTTTGCTTCTCCTTAACCTTAACCCCTTCCCGTGTGACCTGTCCCCTTTCTCTTGACCTTGTCTTTTTCTCATGTCACATGTCCCCATCCCATGTCACCTGTCCCCCTCTTCTTGAACCTATTCAATTCCCATGTCACCTGTCCCATTCCCCTTGACCCAGACCCTTCTTTTGCCACTTATCCCTTTCTATAACTCCTGTCCTTTATTTCTTGACCATTCCCATGTTACCTGTTCCCTTCTCCTTGATTCTATCCCCTTGCCATGTCACTTGTCCCAGGCCCTTCGTGTCCTTTCTTATATCTCCTGTCCCTTTTCCCTTGACTCTATCTCTTCCCATGTTACCTGTCCTGTTCTCCTTGACACTATCTCCTTCCTATATCATTTGTCTCCTTCTCCTTGAACATACACTGATTCCATGTCACCTGACCTCTTCTCCTTGACTCTGTCCTCTCATATCATTGGTCCCCTTTTCCTTGACCTATCCCCGTCCCATATTACCTGCTGGTAGACATCAAATTTAATCTCTCAGTGTTCTATATACTATCTACTATCTAAGATTTGTATCTTGTTTCTGATTGGCTGGTTGAGCTGTCAAGCTGAACTGTCTGGAATTTTTAATGTTTATTATTTGTTGTGTTTAATATTTTAATAAAATTTGTATTTCATGAATAAAACTGATGCGTCTGTAATGAAGTGTCTCATTTGCATATTTAAATTAGTTTTTGTTTTATCATTCGGTCCCCTTATCACAATGTTTATTATATACATCATTTTTAACTGTCTGTGTGTGTATATAATGTGTATATGTAAGACATTAATGTGTGTGTGTGTGTGTGTGTGTGTGTGTGTGTGTGTGTGTTTTAGGCGCCTGAACAGAAACAGTCTGCAGGTTTTTCCAGAGCTGCTCTTCGTCACAACAACCAAACTCAACAGACTGTGAGTGACACACACACACACACACACACACACACACACACACACACACACACACACACACAAACATGATCCATTTTTAGTCCCTTGCTCTTATAAAAATCATGTAGTATTTGCGTGTCTCATTGTATGTTTGGATTATGAATCTGTATTCATTGCTCTGTGTGTGTGTGTGTGTGTGTGTGTGTGTGTGTGTGTGTGTGTGTGTGTGAGAGAGAGAGAGAGAGAGAGAGAGAGAGAGAGAACCACACAAACTATTATAAACAATCATGAGGCAGAAAGTTGGGTCTTAAAAAAGATGAAGCCCAAACCAGTGTTGTTTGATTAGGCCGCGTAAAAAAAAAAATCCCAGTTTCTCATCAGGGCCCGCAACCGGAAAACTAATCATTTTATTATTATTATTATATTATTTTTTGAAAAACCACACTCAAAACCTCGGAAGACGCCTCAGACACGGTAAAAACGACACAGAAGGCGATTCGTTGTTCGAAGCTGTGATCGTGATCGTGAGATTGGTTTAGTTCTGTTCGAAATAGTTCTATTTTCTAAAGATTTTTGGAACTGCAGGGCTGCTGTTCTGTAGACGGATATTCAGAGTTTCAGAGTTTAATACATGTTAAATGTCCATGTAAGAAGACTGCTCATCCAGGGTGTGTTGTATAGTTTCAGTCACTTTACCTACATTTAGCTTTAAAAGATTTTGGGCTTCGACAGTCACATCGTTTCTCTATTAAAAAAAAACAACAACACCAAAAAAAAAAAAAAGAAAAAAGAAAACGTGCCACATTTAGGTTTTTAAAAAGTTCTGATGAGAAACTGTGATTTTTATTTTTTTTCTTCAGGACATTCAGATAATCACGAGAACTGAAAAGCTGCAGCTAATAAAAACAATAACAAAACCCAAATGCCTCCGAGGGACGTTTTAATCACTACACACTCTGTTATTAATTAGACATTTGAATAATATTATTAACAGTAACAAACTGTTGCTTCCTCTTACATTTAGAGCACTGGAATGATTCATTCAGTAGATCCGGTGTGTACATCTCTAACCCCAAACTTAACATGCACAGCGTTGGACATCATGTGATTAACGATTTGAAATGAATTTGAGCTGTTTCAAATTGCCCCTAGGTGTGAGTGTATATTGTTGCGTATGTTTTGGCCCTGTGATTGTCTGGTAAGTTGTTCAGGGTGTATGCCGCCTTTGCCCAGTGTTGGTTGAGATGGGCTCCAGCCTCCCAGCGACCGTAATAGGATTAAGCGTTTTGGCAAATGAGTGAAAGTGTGTGAGTGTCAGTGTTTAGTGTATTTCTTCAAACAAATGCACATATTTTTATAAGTGTAACATATCAGAACAGCCTGACCAGGGGGAGTTCATAGAGTGCAAGGTATTCCACCTTACCCACGGATAATGAAGTACGTAGGGGTATTGGTTTTAATTACCCATGTGCTCATCTTACCATATATTCTATAGTACATGGACATGACCGAAGTGGATGGGGGGAAAAAAACCCTCTCTTGCTTAAAGGATTTACAAGATGGCGGGGGTTTGATCTTTGAAGTTCACTCAAGATCAAAGGAAATTTGTCCCCACCAAGTTTGGTGACATGGGTTTAGTCCGGATTTTGTTCACCGAAAAACTAAACAAACAAGCAAACAGAGGGACAAACAAATGCCGGTGATTACAGTACTGGCACCATAACCTGTGGTGGAGATAATTAATAACATT
This sequence comes from Tandanus tandanus, assembly GCA_039654325.1. Taxonomy (NCBI): domain Eukaryota; kingdom Metazoa; phylum Chordata; class Actinopteri; order Siluriformes; family Plotosidae; genus Tandanus; species Tandanus tandanus. The sequence continues at coordinate 50,691,885 of JBCNYH010000012.1, forward strand.
TATATAATAAATACAATAAACAGGATACAATAGAGAAGAGTAGCTGCTCTTTACCCTTTTGTCCACTAGATGTCACTGATGTGCATGTTAAACTGCAGGCAAACGTGTGGCGCTTTCTCATTCAATCATTTCAGGACTGACTCATTAATAAACTCAAATACATTTTTTAAGTGAATTTGCTTAATTCTCCCATCATCGATCCACATGAAACCACTCACCCTCTGACCGCGTTCAGTCAAGTGAGCACACACCTGTTTGAGCTCCTCAGCCATCGAGCAAAAGCTTGATCTGATTTGTGGTGTTAGAGTAAATTAATCACAAGTCATTGGCTCAGGCAGTCATTTGTAGGCTAACAGTGTTTGGCTACAGAACAAAACCCTTTAAAACTAGCTGGCGCAACAAAAAACACATCATTTCAGGTGATTATGTGAACTAATATAATCACAGCTTGACATCAGCTCAGATGTATTAAAGTGGTATAAAAGCCTTATTTGGATTATAGCAACTTTTGATTCATTTTGTGAACGGCTTTATCCTTTATTAGGGTTACAGGGAGGCTGGAGCCTATCTCAGCCGACACTGGGTAAAGGCAGGGTACACCCTAAACATCTCGCCAGACCATCGCAGGGCCAACACACTCACACCTAGGAGCAACCGAGAATATCCAGTTAGCCTAATGTGCACGTCTTTCAACTGTAGGAGGAAACCAGAAAACCCAGAGAAAAAACCCACATAAGTACAGGAAGAACATGCAAACTCCGAAATGCCCAGTACTCGAACCCAGGACCTTCCTGCTGCGAGGCAGACGTGTTAAACACTACACCACCTTACAGTCGTCTCACTCACTCACTCATTTGTATTATTACTATTAGGGTCACGTGTAGGCTGGGGCCTATCTCAGCCGACGCTAGGCTGGCTGGGAAAAACCCTGAACATCTCACCAGACCATCACATCCTGGGGGCAATTTGGAACAGTCAATTAGCCTAAAGTACATGTCTTTGGACTGTGAGAGGAAACTGGAGTACCTGGAGGAAACTCATGCAAGCACTGGAAGAACATGCAGACTCCACACAGAGCCTGGGACTCAAACCCAGGACCTTGCTGTGAGGCAGACGTGCTTGCTAACCTGTAAGCTATTTTAACTAAAAACATGTCATACTTGTATCACAGCGCGAACGAATTCTGAAATTGCACTGCTGTTGATTAATTTTCTATTAAAGCAAATCGATGGACAGTGCCAGCTGTAGAGTACAATCCATTAAAGGGTACCTGTGGTGAATTTGTATTGCCAGCTCTTTAAAACGATCACGTACGACATCAGAGGTTCTGTCAGGCAGCGTCGGTCCTTGCTTCTTGTGAAGTACAGTACATGCGAGTGCTGCCACACTACTATTACTGCTAGGCATGCGCAATGACATACTGCCTTCTTCATTGGCTGTTTCTTGCTTTGTCCTATTGGCTGGGCTGCGTGCAGCAGACACCAGTCTAAGATAACACATTATCGGACAGTGCTGAGATGTGTCGCCAGGAAAATGGCGGAGTGCAAAGCGTACGGCTGCACAAACAACAAGCGCAGAAGTCACGGAAAAAACACAACATCACATCAGCACGGTCCGTACTCTGAAAATGTTTCTTTTCAACGCGATTCAGTAGCCTGCAAAGCCCACTTCAACCCGACCCGCTATCGGCGTGACCTCCAGGCACGAAGCCCAAGCTTTTACATCTAAAACTGGGCCCTGTTTCTACGGAATTCTTTCATAAAAAAGTCAAAGGATGACAACGGACGGGAGCAGCGCCTTACCAAAAGGAACCAGTAAAAGGTCATTTAGTACGTGGGGAGTTTTATTAAATAAAATGTCGCTCGCTGCTTGTCTTGCGCTGGACAACCTGGCCCAACGAGTTCACATCACTTCCATGAACAAATGTTCCTCATGGGTTCAGCCTCGCTAGTAATCCGCGGGATAAAATTGCCCAGTATAGTTCTTTTTATAGTCATTTATGTTAAAATAAGCTCTGTATCGCTTAAACGTATTACATTACACACAAATTATGCTTTAAGGATGATGGTATTCTTAAAATCCCAAGCTTGGGATTTTAATACACATGTTCCCATCTGTTAATATTCCTATAGAACCCCATTCACAGGGACTTGAAGTAAGTATCAGTAATGGAGTGCTAAGCCTGAGGTGGAGCAGGGTTAGGGTTAGAGTGTGAAACTGCTGTAAATGTGCTGCCTACAAGCTCCACAATCTGCATTAGGCACCTCCATCTTAAAGCTGGGGTTGGTAATCTGGAACGCTAACAAAATTTGAAAGTAGCATCTCTCTTCAGGGCCCCGAATAAACCCTCCCCTTCCCTCAGAGGCCCTTTCAAAGCCACGCCCATCTCCACATGCACGAGCTCTGCTCTGAATGCACGAGCAGGGAGACACGGGACTATTTGATTGGATATTTCCCGGGACACAACGAAGCAGTGATTGGTCAGTGTTTTTACACGATTACAGCCGTCACAGATGACAGATTTTTTTTCGGACATTTTTCACATCTTATAAGTAATTGATTGCTGTCGGGTGTAAAGACCATTTCAACCAGTACAACAGTTTGTGTATACGGCTAAAAATTCACCAGCCCCAGCTTTAATTAAAAATAACAAATACATGTATAAAAGCTGTGCTTAGGATCGATGCCTTCATACTCTTAAACAGGAACAATGCAGCTCAGAATTGACTCTTAATACGGAGCCACAGAACAATATGTAGTCCTGCTATGGTCAATGAGCTGTTCAGGGTGTACCCTGTCTTCACCCAGTGTCGGCTGAGATAGGTTCCAGCCTCCCCACAACCCTACTAGTAGGATTAAGGAGTGAGAACAATATGTACATCTGCCTTTTTTCCAGCCAAGTCAACTTGATTTGCTTCAGTTCATAAACAATATGAACTCTGAAAGAAGCTTTAAAGTCTCTTAGGTTCCAGGTTTTCACTGTCGTCTTACAGTAACATAAACACAAGAAAAAAGATGACAGGCTGAGAAATAAGGCACATGGCTGGAAACTCGGAGCAGCGCTGTCTTAATGCAACCTGAAGTAATATCTACAAACCGCGTGTGTAGCTGATATGGTACTGATAGTGGTAAATATTGTACTGTACATTCCCAACATACAGCTGGAATATATAAAGGGCAGCTTATTGTAGTTTATTCTCTGTTATTCTGTGTGTTTGGTTCCGAAAGTTCTCGACTGTTCCACAGATTAACCGGCGAACATTACTCAAATGTGACAAAAATAATGCCAGAAAGTCTAAAGAAACAGACTAGAGATACTCAAAATGACCTCCTTCAAAGCTCTTTTAGTGATGCGTCACTCACAAATGAGTCTAATACGTAAATCTGACTCTTTTATTAAAAGTATTTTTTTCAGTAGCTGATGCAATTTGTTTTATCCCTCTTTAAATATCTGAGCTCTTCATAAAATGTATGGCACTCAGTTTGTGTCTAAAGGGGCATCCACACAGGAAGCGATCAGCGACAAGCACCCATGTCAAGCCAGTGAACAAAACAACGAGAGGCAGAGTTTTCTTAAGCGACACAAAGTGGGCGGGTACGGAGTTCAACTGAGTGGAACTTTCACACCACGCGATTTGAGTGACAACCAATCAGAGCTTGAAGATACCTTTGATCCGCAGAGGCCGCCAAACACGGAGATCTCCAAAATATTTCCTGTAGGAAAAAACAAACACGAGTTTAACTGTTCTGCCTACATCAACATTTACTTTTGAGGTACACATGCTACTTCTGAGATACCAGTGATCCTGATCCTTCTGCTTTCTGAATCTTGTCATCTGTCCTGATGTACCACTACGTGTTGGAGTTCTGATCTTAGAAGCCCCTCGCTTGCTCCTGCTGATGATACATTCAGAAACTGTGAAGACGATTTTTTCACTGCTGGTGTTATAAACTCTTTTACTAAAATGATTTAGAACTACATTTACCATTACAGTTACAAGATAACCAGCTAGACTTCATGTTAAACTATGGTGAAATTTCTGCTACATCGTTAGTATTTTTATGGTTTCCCTTTTGAGTCTGGTTCCTCTCGAGGTTTCCTCCCTGTGTCGACTGAGGGAGTTTTTCCTTGCCAACGTTGCCAGAGGCTTGATCGTCGCGGATGTGTAGGGTTTGTAGAGTAATGTTTAAATTCTTTATCAAATTTGTTTTTACTATGTAAAGCAGCTTTGAGACAATGTCAATTGTACAAAGCACTACACAAATAAAACTGAATTGAAATGAATTGAATAGAATAGAAGAGCTATAGTACTGCGGTGTCTAAATATCCTGTACGACTGCACGCAGAAATTTTACAAGGATGATAACCTGAAAAGTGATGCTTGGGTCCACATTTCCAAAACGGTTGACATTTCCTCTGAGTGTATATATATATTGAGCTCTTCTTTGTTCTCTTGCTCCATTCTATACTTGCTGCACAATTATAATAAAGATAATAATAATAAGTTATTTATTATAACAATATGAGCAAAAATAAATTAAAATAAAAGATAATAAAGGATAATAAAAGCTCTCACAGATCTCCTATCGGGAACTCGATCGATGCTGCTCACAGTTTCACTCGGAAATATTTTTAAGCGGGAAACGTGAGAACGTTATCTAGACAACAATTGCTGATGACACTTCAGCGCTAAAGCGATTTGCGTGTTGCTGGTCATTTCATGTGTAAAAAATGCATTTATTCATAAATTTGCCATTTGTAGGGAGGCTGGAGCCCATCTCAACCAACTCTGGTTGGAGTCAGGGTACACCTTGAACAGCTTGCCATCACAGGGCAACACACACACACACACACACACACACACACACACTCACACACACATTTACACTCACAACTAGAGGCAATTTGGAACAGACAGCCTAATGTGCATTAAGTCACTACCTCGCCGCATGCTGTTGAACTTACTCATGCTGTTGACGTCCTGCGTGTAGCACTTACGTACGAATAAAATACTCTGACATGGCACCTTGCGTTCTCTTGTTTATTACTCACAGGAAGTTCATCAGGCATCCAGGTTCGACTCGTTTCATTCAGCTACTTAGCCTAAGTTATTGCTACACATCCTTTGCCATCACACTTACCAAAGAACCGAATGCAACCTGGCATGTAACACCTAGCATGCATTACGTTGGCTACTTAAATACAGTTCCATGAAAGGATACTGCCACCCAATGTACACCATCAAACAAAAGGCTCTTACAGCATGTCTTTGGACTGTAGGAAGAAACTGGAGTACCTGGAGGAAACCCACACAAGCACAGGGAGAACATGCAAACTCCACACAGAAACACCCTCACCGAGCCCGGGACTCAGACCCGGGACCTTCTTGCTATGAGGCAGACATGCTAACTTCTACAGCCAAAGTGCTGCTTGTAAAGTGAACATGCCTGAGCAAATTAGAGTGAGGAACGTTGATAATCAGTGGAAATGCGAATGAGGTCATTTTCCCCACCATGCCCATTTGTAACACTGTTGATTTACCAAATTGTTTAAATAGATTCCACACCATTCACCACATCCAGTAACTCTCAACACACCTCAAACACTGTCTGGTGCCAACGAGCCATTTGGGAAAACTGCCAAGCTAAGCCCAAATGATCTGACTCACTGAAAAGAGCTGAGATTTCTCATCATTAATGTTTACCTCGACATAAAACACTTCATCCCTACTGACACGTCAGCTTTTTCCCCAGTCTCATGTGTGCCATGTTCGAAGTGTTCTAAAATGTTTACCAAGAAGCAAAATCAACAATACTCCAACATTTGTTTTAATTTTCCCCACGAGGCTGTCGCACAAGCACTTGTTTACAGTGCTATAGGCTTCATGGCAAAATAAAAGTACAAGCAGACAACATAATATCAGCGCTGTCCTGGAAAGTTAAATTAATATTACAGCCAGGTTTATAAAATCTCTCATTAAATATATCTTCTCTTACTGTTCACATAGCGTTGAAGCTCCATTCCAAAAAGACTACTCTCAAGGCATTCATCTTAAACTCCAGCTGCATTTTGTTCGTTGGAGGAAATTTTTCTTGCTGCCTTTTGAAACCTAAGCTGCAGTAAAAGCACTCTTAAATCCCGCCAACTAATAACCATCCGCTGCTGAGCTCCAATCCCTGAGCACCTGGACATGAGTTTCTCCCTCAGCCATGAATAGTTGAGCCACACTACAAGATTTACCAATGTGTCACTTTCTAAATCTGGTTTTGGAATCATTTCAAGCTCAGCAAGAAGGTACTGGGCCAGGCTTGAGCATTTCTGTGTGGAGTTACTGCTTGCATGGGTTTCCTCCTGGAACTTTGGTTTCTTCGCACAGTTTAAAGATATGCACATTGTAAAAAAAAATTGTCATTTTCCAAACCTCTTAATCCTACTTGGGTCGCAGGGAGACTGGAACCTATCTCAGCCAACACTGGACGAAGGTGGGTTACACCCTGAACAGCTTGCCAGACCAGGGCTAACAACACACAATCATTCACACTCACACCTAGGGGCAGTGTGGACCAGCCAAATAGCCTAATGTTCATGTCTTTGGACTGTAGAAGGAAACTTGACTATCCGGAGGGAAACCCATGCAAGCACAAAAAGAACATGCAAACTTCACACAGAAACGCCCCAGCTCAGCCTGGGACTCTCAACCCAGAACCGTCTTGCTGTGTGGAGGACATGCCAGACACCATGCCACAGTTCTAAATTGCCCCAGGTGTGAACGTAAGTGTGGATGGCTGTGTCTGTTGCCCTGCGATGGTCTGGTGAGCTGTTCAGGGTGTACCCCGTCTTCACCCAGTGTGGGCTGAGCTAGGCTCCAACCTCCCTGTGAACCTAATAGGATTAAGCAGTTTGGCAAATGAGTGAGTGAGAATAACTTCTATGGTCTCATTAATAAGAATATAAATTTTTTTTACTGTTATAAAATTGATTTTTAATCTTTATATATTCAAGCAGGTGGCACGGTGGCGCGGTAGTTAACACATCTGCCTCACATTAAGAAGGCCTGTGGCAAGGACATTGCATGTTCTCCCCGTGCTTGCGTGGGTTTCCTCCAGGTACTCCAGTTTCCTCCCACAGTCCAAAAACATGCACAGTAGGCTAATTGTCTGTTCCAAATCACCCCTAGGTGTGAGAGTGAGTGTGAATGGTTGTATGTGTGTTGGCCCTGCGATGGCCTGGCGAGCTGTTCATGGTGTACCCCAGCTTCGTCCAGAGTCGGCTGAGATGGGCACCAGCCTCCCCGCGACCCTAATTAGGAATAAGCGGCTTAGAAAATGAATGAATGAATGAATATATTCAAGCCGTGTTTTGTTTATTTTGTGTTTTTTTTCTTTCTTTTTTTAAATATACACTGTACAGTCAATATTTTTTTAAAGTTTTTTAAGTCAACTTCAGTCAACTTTTGTTGTTTCAAATGTGCTCTATAAATGAAATGCACAAAATTACTCACTTAGTCACACTGTATGAGATCATCCCAGTAAAACTTTGGCTGAATTCAGTAACGGACTGTACAATAACGCCTACTAATATTCTTTATAGACTGCAGTTATGCAAGGTATAATATGTGACACGTCATGCTGTTTTATAAAAATAATCCACACTGGGGTAATGTGATATGACCTGATGTGAAACAGAGCACTATAAGCACCCTGAAGTGGATTATTTTATACAACCACATGACCTATACTGTTTCATTCTGTTCTTTTTTTGTACCATGGCAATTTGCCAAGACTTCCTGTTTAATTTATGAATAAAACACAACACACATTTATTGGTTTGTAGTTAAATTTCTTTAATAAAAGCTATTCGTTATTTGTAAATCTAATCACTGCGGTATCATCAGAAAGACGATAACTGAAGGATCAGCATCAGATTGAGAAGTAGGTTATAAAGAGATTGTTTACTGCATGCATGAGGACGACCTGGGTGTTCGCCATTCATGCATTCATTCATTCTCTGAACCGCTTTACCCTACTAGGGTCACAGGGAGGCTGGAGCCTATCTCAGCCGACTCTGCGAAGGCAGTGTACAGGCTGAGCAGCTTTGCCACTCCATTGCAGGCCAACATACACACAACCATTTACACTCACCCTTACACCTAGGGGCAATTCGGAACAGCCAGTTAGCCTAATGTGCATGTCTTTGGATTGTGGGAGGAAACCAGAGTACCCAGAGGAATCCACATAAGCACAGGGAGAACATGCAAACTCCACACAGCAGCGCCCTCGCCAAGCCTGGGACTCAAACTCCAGGACCTTCTTGCTGTGAGTCGCTACACCACCATGTTCTCCAGTCTAAACGAAAGTTCATTTATATTGACATGTACGGCCAAGAAGGCTAAGACAGAAGAATAACAGGGGCAGGGGCAGAATATTATTACCCAATAAACAGACACATTTCCATCAAAAGTGAGTGTAAATCAAATTAAATTAAGTTTAAATCGAATGAATAAACGATGTATTCATTTTTCATGAATTCAGAATATATTACCAATGTCACCTGTTGAGTGGGTTTCCTCTGGGTACTCTGGTTTCCTCCCACAGCCAAGGACATGCACATTAGGTCACCTGGCTACTTTAAATTGCTCATTGGCGTGAATGGTGCGTCTGTGCATTAGATTTACCTTTAAATTTACATTTATGGCTTTACCTCAAGATGCAAAGCACTGGTAACATGTCAGAATACACCTTGGTGAAATCCTGCCCAGTTATGGAATAAGATTACTTGGACAGATGAAACCAAGAGGAACTTATATCAGAATGATGGGAAGAGTATGGAGAAGAAAAAGGGATGTCTTGTGATTCGATGTATGTAACATGATCAGTCGTACATGGTGGACATGGACACTTATGGCTGCCACCAGAACTGAGTCCCTGGTCATTGCTGGTAGAAGAAACAGGGTGAGCTCTGAAGTGTATAGAGTTCTATATGTTTTGCCCAGATGCTAAAAAACTGATAGGATGGCACTTCCCAGTACAAATATAAAAAAGAAATCCCAAAACATACAGTGGAAACAACCCAAGAATTTACGAAAGGCCAGACAGAGCACCACAAGAAAGGAAAATCAGCATTTGGTGATGGTCATGGACTCCAGGCTTCAGGTGGTCACTGACTGTAAAGGGTTTCCATCCAAGTATTAAAAATGATACACATATTGTTATCCAAGTACTATGAACATCTGAAAATGGAGGGACTATGTAAAAAGGGCTTTAATTTCTAAACATTTCATTAATTTGGGGTTAAATGCCCTAAATTACTGATGGAAGTCCAAACTTCAGTCATATCTTAACTGCTTCATTTCAAATCCATTGTGGTGGTGAACAGAGACATAATTATAAAAATTGTGGGTCGGAGGTTTGGAAGGGAAGTGCCTTCGACGAACCCTCAAAATTCACTGGGAGCAGCACGTCACCAACAAAGAAGTTAACAGACAGAGGAGGTGAAACAATGACACTGGAGGTGGCTAGGTCACGTCTTGCGGATGAACAAGACCCGACATCCGCACGTGTCCCTCAGATGGACAGAGGAGAGAGGCAGACTACAGGGCACCTGGAGAAGGACTGTGGAGGAAGAGATAATGGCGACGGGCAAGACCTGGAATCAGGTTAGCTGGTTTGCTGAAGACCAGGATGGCTGGAGGAGATTCGTTGGCACCTTTATGCTCCAGCTGGAGCGAAGAGGATGAAGTAAGTAAGTGTCTCTGTGTAGAAGCTGCTACTATGGAAATGATAAGATGTTAAATAATCGAATTCTATCGTTCATGTTCCAGGCTGAGCTGTTGTCTAAGCCATGCTGTTATACGGAAATAAACACTACTTCTTCTTGATCACTGTCCTTATGTGCTAAAACGAAAGTACCTGCCTACTGAAGGGATACAGAAATCTCAGAGGATGACAAGTTTTGTAAAGATTTGACTGTTTAATTAGAAAATCTTGGCAGATTTTATTCTTGATGATGATGAAGAGGGCAACGTTATGCTTCTCATGCTGCTGACAGGAAGCTTGCGCCCAAGTAAGTCGCCTGTAAATGCAGTGACTGGAACAAGTTCAGAAAATGAAATGCAAATGCACATATGCAGATGAATGCCGTGCTTGGAGAAGACATTCGACAAGAACTATGAGGAAGAAAAGACAAGCGTGAATGATCTGCGCTTGAGCATAACGACATGACGTGACAGGAGGAGGTTACAGGGTGAGGGGGGAAGTTCAGGAAGAAAACGGAAATAAAACAGACGAGTCTGAAGCCGGCATTCGCTACTCTTGCATACAGTGTAAGATCATGCATGTATGAAGACGCTGATTAAACAGAGCAGAACAGAATGATTAGTGAAGACTGAAAAGGGATTTCAAGGAAATATTTCCTTGACTTTGTCATGAAATGAGAAGTGCCAAGAAGGAAATGTTAGAATTTAGGAAGATTTATACGAGACAAGGGGAGTTTATCGGGATTATACATACAGGAACCATTTTATGAAGAAACCTGAAACTTTGAGGAGTGACCTTCTGTCTATAAATTATAATTGTGGTGCGGAATACTGGGAAATAAATGATCAAATCTTTCTCTCATCAATTGGAAACTTCTTTAGCAGTTGGCCTCATGACTACCTTCATTCATTTTCTAAGCCGCTTAATCCTAATTAGGGTCGCGGGGAGTCTGGCGCCCATCTCAGCCGACTCTGGGCGAGGGCAGAGTACACCCTGGACATCTCGCCAGGCCATTGCAGGGCCAACACACATACAACCATTCACACTCACACTTACACCAATTAGCCTACTGTTCATGTCTTTGGACTGTGGGAGGAAACCGGAGTACCCGGAGGAGACCCGCGCAAGCACGGAGAGAACATGCAAACTCCACACAAAAATGACCCGAGCAGCCTTCTCGCTGTGAGGCAGACGTGCTAACCACTACGCCACCGTGCCGCCCTCATGACTACCGAGATAGATAATAAACGCTCTCATGGACCTGCCGGAGGGAAGCGCGGTGCTGCTCATAGTTTCACTTGGAAAGATTTCGAAGTGGGAAACATGTGAGGCAGTCACCAAGGCGACAAGAGCTAAGAGGTGAAGCGATTCGTCTCACTCGCCGTGCGATGTTGCACAGCAGCAAGCGTATTGCTTGTCGCTTCCTGTGTGAGCGCGGATTTACTTAGCAAAAATTCTTTATTGGCACACATCTATCCTAGGGCGGCACGGTGGTACAGTGGTTAGCACTCCTACTTCACAGCAAGAATGTCCTGGGTTTGAGCCCCATGCTATTCCTGTGACAAGTTTGCATGTTCTCATAGTGCTTGTGTGGGTTTCCTCTGGGTGCTCTGGTTTCCTCCCACAGTCCAAAGACATACACAAAGGTTAACTGGTTCTTCTCAATTACCCTTAGGTGTGAATGGTGTTGTGTCTGTTTTGGCCCTGTGGTGGTCTGGGTGTAGGCCTCCAGTCTCCCTGTGACCCTAACAAAGAGTAAAAGTCTTCATAAGTATGTGTGTGTGTGTGTGTGTGTGTGTGTGTGTGTGTGTGTGTGTATTTCTGTGTGTGTTCTCTCATTTAAGAGAGTAATCACTGGGGTGTAGTGCTTAAATTTTGCAAGAGCACTGTAAGATTTAAATTAATTTCTTTAAATACAACAGAATATTACCCTGTTTTGCCACCGGAACACAGGGCTTAACAATTAAGTGCACCATTTCTAAGCAACGTGAGACCAAAAAAAAGAAAGCGCAAGATTTTCAAGCTCAAGAAAACAGCATGTTAACTACTAAAACACATTCAGTGAAAACACCCAAGAGCAAGAGAGTATAATGTACGTGTCTAATAGTTTTTAGAAGGAAAGATACCGAGACTTAATATCTCATAAATATTCTCTTTCCAGCTCATAATGCCATTTTCCCTTTTTTCATTTTAAAAACACAATCCCTCTTCCCATGTCTTCTTTAACCCTTTAGAGCGTATCATTTTAAACAATTGTTGTACTGTGAAACATTACTGAAACGGCTCAATAATAACCCCAAGTAATTTAAAGTATACACTCACCATCTACTTTATTAGGAACACCTAATGGAAGGCTGCCAAGAGGTCTACAGCAACATTATAAATGCCGCTGAAATTTCTAGCAAGTACTGGTTTTGTTCTATATGTGACAACAGTTCTTAAGCATTCTTTATATTCATTATATATCTGGGAAGCCTTTTCTCACAAAGAAACACATCCAAGCCTGACTAAAGTTTTCAATCAATCAATCAATCAATCAATCAATCAATAAAAATAAAAAAACAACTCTCCAAAAGCATGAGGTAAAATGTGTTATGATGAGATCAAGATTGAACTTCATTCATTCAGTCAGTCATTTTCTGAAGCGCTTAATCCTAATTAGGGTCGCGGGGAAGCTGGCACCCATCTCAGCTGACTCTGGGCGAGGGCAGAGTACACCCTGAACAGCTCACCAGGCCATCACAGGGCGAACACACACACAACCACTTACACTCACACCTAGGTGTGATTTGGAACCACCAATTACCCTACTGTGCACACAAACACTGTGTTTTTGGACTGTGGGAGGAAACCAGACTACCCAGAGGAAACCCATGCAAGCAAGGGGAGAACATGCAAACTCCACACGGAAACGCCCGAGCCGGGAATTGAACCCAGGCTTTTTTGCTGCGAGGCAGACATGCTAACCACTGCGCCACTGTGCCACCCACGATTGAACATTCACTCATTCATTCGTTCATTTTCTGAACCGTTTAATCCGAATTAGGGTCGCGTGGAGGCTGGTGCCCATCTCAGCCGACTCTGGGCGAGGGCAGAGTACACCCTGGACAGCTCGCAAGGCCATCGCAGGGCAACGATTGAACTAATTGGACATAATTAATAAAAGTATGCTTGGTCCAAAAACAGCACTGGACATCACCAAAAGAAAACCATAACCATGGTGGCGCATTCAGGTGGCAACATCATTTGTTGCATTTTATTTTATTTATTTATTTTTTTTCAGTTTGAAGTGGGGCTTTATTCAAGGTAGAGAGAATTGTGAATTATTCTCTGGGTGCAAGCTCAGATGGCCTGAAAGACATTGGTCCATATTTTATCTTGTTTTCAGGTAAATAGACATTAAATTTTCTGTGTAAAACATTAAAAACACCCATCCAAATTGTTAGCAAAAGGTGCAAAAGTCAGCATCTGTGATGGGATGGGGATGCATCACTACCCACAGCATGGGCGAGTTGTATGTTTTTGAAAGTAGCACTGACTTGGAGGCATATATTGGGATTTTAGAGAGACATACTATATGCTTGTCAAAAAGTCAGGGTCTGTCCAGGCTAATTTCAGAAAGACAATGCCAGGCCTCATTCTGCAAAAGCTACAACAGTGTGACTTCATATTCCTATTAAAAATACATGGAACATTATAAAGGGGAGAATCAGACAATGGCAATCACAGACTGTTGAGCAGTTGAAGTCTTGAACCATGCAAAACAAAAATACCAATGAGTATTCTTAGTTCCCATATGGTTTAAAATGTAATTATAAGAAAAGGTGAACACAATGGTAAACTTGCCCATCAAATTCCAGTTTTGTTAAGACACAATCACGTGGGAAAACATGCAAACAGAAGCACCCATGCTGGGCATGTTGCTCAAACCCAGGACCTTCTTGCTGTGAAGTGAAAGTGCTAACCACTATGACACCATGCCCCCAGTAAGAACATATATTTTTTACATTTTCAAGAGTATAAAATAATAAAAACCTTATATTTGATACATCTGTTAATTATTATACACGTATCTAATTTTAAACCTAAACTGAGTTTATGCGCATTTCATTATCAAGGATATAAAGCAGAATACAATGTATCAGAAAATTTTGTAGTGTTTATACAACGAGTAGACAAGGAACGATTAATATTAATACAGATGATGAGGAAATAATTGAATTTAGTGGTTTAACCACTCACTCATCACTCTTACTTATTTGCCAAACTGCTTAATCCTATTAGGGTTGTGCGAAGCCTGGAACCTATCCAAGCAGGGTACGGGGTACACCCTGAACAGCTCGCCAGGCCATTACAGGCCAACACAAACATACACACACCCATTCAAACTCACATTTAGTGAAAATTTGGAACAGCCAGTTAGCCTAATGTGCATGTCTTTGGATTGTGGGAAGGAAAAGAAGTACCCAGAGGATACCCAAACAAGCATGGGAAGAACACGCAAACGCAACACAGAAACACCAGAGCCTGGGACTAAAACTCAGGACCTTCTTGCTGTAAGATGATGCTAACCACTACACCAGCGTGCCACCCTGGTTTAAACACTGTTAGGTTAATTCAACATTTGGCTTCCATATATACAAATGTAAAATGTTTTTCACAAACCAGAAATAGATCATATTAGAGACTTGCCTCTTGTCCTTTAAGATGTATATTTATGTCATGATTCTGCTCTGACTTTACTAACCAAATGAACTGAGCACTGTGTACAATAGATCTCAGACCACAGCTCAGGAAATTGGTCTGGCATTCGCCATTTGACATTTTCTAATTGAGAACAGTAGATAAGGAGCGAGCATCAAAACATCAATTAAACCTCAAGTCAACTCCTTCTTATGCTCAGTGTCCCTAGATACAACAATCCTACTTGTTGTCCTAATGAGACCCTGGGGATCTGAACTGAACTTCTTCCTGTCTGTTCTTTTGGTTTCCTTGAGGGAATGAAACAGCATCAGTGAAGGAAGAGGTAAAAAAAAGAAAGAGGTGGCCTTGTGTGTCTTGAGTTTGAATATGGATGAAAGAAATAAAACGCAGCTGTTGGTCTCTAAAGAACAAAACAAAGCTACCCAGGCTGTTTTTGGATGAACAGGGAAATAGTTTCCCCAAATATCACTTTAATTACATCCTGCAAACTTCACTTCTTTGCTTACCCATTAGCTTATCAGCACAGACATAGTAACAGTAATTAACTTCATCTTTGCACGAGCATTACCTTTCCCTTGCGTTTTATTTTACAGATACTCATATGTGACAAAGAATTCAAATTGCTTTAGATGCCTCAATGAACTAATTCTATGAAGCACGTATCACTGTGTATCTTCTTACATATCTTCAGCAGATCCCTTAAGGTGTGCAAAGTCTTCTCCTGCTTCAAGCACTCTATCATCACTCCGTTCCCCAAGAGACCTTCCATCACAGGACTTAATGACTACAGGTCTGTCTCTCTAACATCTATGGTCATGAAGTCCTTTGAACGACTTGTGTTTGCCCACCTGAAGAGCATCACAGGACTCCTGCTAGATCCCCTGCAGTTTGCTTACAGGGCAGTGGATGATGCAGTCAACACGGGACTACACCACATCCTGCAGCACCTTAACTACCCAGGGACCTTTGCAAGAATGGTGTTTGTAGATTTCAGTTTGGCATTTAAAATGCCATAATTCCAGAACTCCTTTTCCACAAACTCCCTCAGCTCAGTGTTTTTATGGTCATGTGTCAGTAGACCATCAGCTTCCTGACAGGCAAAATACCACAGGTGAAGCTCGGGGTAGTCACTTCTGGCATGTGGCCAATCAGCACTGGTGTGCCTCAGGGATGTATCCTCTCCCCATTGCTGTTCTCCCTTCCCCCTTTTCACCAATGACTGCATGTCCATGAGCCCAGCTCTTAACCTGTCACTGGGTGCATCCAAGATGGTAATGAGTCTTCATATTGGCAGGGGGTAGACCAGATACACTATATGTGTGTGTGTGTGTGTGTGTGTGTGTGTGTGTGTGTGTGTGTGTGTGTGAGTGTGTGCGCGCGTGTGTGTATAAATTTTATTATATATATTAAATAGGGTTCTTTATCTACTTTTAAGATTAAATATAAAAAAATCTGTTGATGTTTTAAATTTCATTTAGATAATAAATATTTCTACAGGTTTCACAAAGTTTCAAGCACCACTGGATACTGTATATGCAATGTATAATATAGACATTACACAATATATATATACAATCTCCAATCTCAAAGGCACTTCTGTGCCATACACAAAATGGGAGTTTAAAAAAAAAAAAAGAAAACATACAGGTAGACGTCCAAGTGTCAAGATAGAAAACCCAAAGCCATATGCCTTGAAAATAGAAAATGAGCAACGAGACAACTGAAAAACCAACAGGAGTCAGTAGCTGAATGAAACAGATTGTACACAGAAGAGGGAAAGTAAAACCAGCACTAACCCTTAAACAGAAGAAAACATGGTTACAGTCAGCTAAAGAGAAGCAATCGTGGTGTGCATGATGGTAGTGATATTCGGTGATGTATCACAAATCTTCATTGGCCAAGATGATGATGCTGCAACTTGTCTGTTATTGTTCTAATGAAATATATAAACATGAGATGACTACCTGAACTAACCAATCAAATTTTCCCACTCAGTAATGATATAAATAAAAGAAAATTGACTATAAAAGAAAGTTGAAAACAGTTTAATATATAATGTTTTTAATTGGTGAAGTCTATGCCTCAGGCCATCAAAGCATAAAGTGGAGCAACAAAGTGGATTCAATAACTTTATTCTCTAAATTTAGGAAAATATGAAATTTATTTGAGGTGTTTTTCAACGTCAGATTGTTCGATTAATTTTATTGAAAAACTGTATTGCATTATTACTCGCAAGGAGGTGTTTTGAGTAAGAGCCAAAGTAAGTTGAAAATGGCCTCCCTGGATGAAAATGCGATATCACCAAAAATACATCCTTCAAAGCATAATCTTCAACATGACCACGTTCAAATATCCATAAACACAATCTATCCATGCTAAAATACTTGTCTAAAAATGTTCCATGTCCAAGTTTTGTAAAACAATAGAAATATGCACTTATTTTACATATTTTCAATGCACTTTCATGATTGCTCAGGGTATTTATTTATTATCCATATTCACTTCCAGAATACTCTTCCTGCTTACAGAATCCCAGAAGGATTCCCTCAATCATATAACGCTAAACCAATGAGAAGCCTCAAAACAGATATGACTCGGTGTAAATAGACCTTGTGCAACTCATCTGTTGCTAAGAAGACGCTAGGAAAATCGCGCTGAGTGGTTGAAAGCCGGATTCATTCTGGATACATTGGATGTTAGCGAGTTTCAGATGTGGACATTCAGAAACCGGTTCTGTAACTGTACTTGCTATTTTCTCAAAAGTAGCATTTCCTGAGTCGATACTGAATTGGGTTTCTGTAAAGACTGCATTTATTCAGTGAGAATTCAAAAAGGAGTGGGGTGAACTTCAGGCCTTTCGTGTGGTGGTGATTCTGGAGTGACTTTGTGCTTGCGCTTGGTGTTCCTGCCCCAAATCCTACCAATCAATTTTGTTAACCAATCTACTGACCTTGCAGCATTCAGTAAGGTTGAACCTGCAGAGTGCTCCTTGCTACGCTCAATACACCCTGTGTGGTACTATTTGGAGTAGATGACAGCTATTCAATCATCGGATCAACTGTTCATCCATCATGGAGGAAAAACACATGGAGCTCCCTTTGTCCAAGCAGAGATTCATCCTCCTGTGGATCCTCGTGTGTGTGTGTGTGCATTCCATTGGTACACAAATAAATTTCCATCACAGGCTATATTTTTAAGTGTATTACCTCTGCTACTCGACTAAGTTTTGGTGGAGGCATTGTAATCACAAAATCCTGACCACACCTGTGCAAGGATTTTCAGACCTGATGGGGACACTACCCAGCTGGAGTCCTAGAGACGATTTGACTTTGGAATGTCAAGGTTAAAAGGCAAGGTCAGAACAAGGTCACAAAGCTTTGGAAATGGACATTCCCCATGCTAAAATTTAAATAGCTTATAACCACAGCCTTAACCACTGAATATCTCCCCTTTGTGCACCCCTCATACCAACATACAATTTTACAAAGTTATCTTTGAGTAAGAAGAAAAAACAAAAAGGTACCCATTGAAGGTTGAAGGCATTTCAAGGTACCCAAAATTCAATTCAGTTTTATTTGCATAGCGCTTTTTACAACTGACATTGTCGCAAAGCAGCTTTACATAGTAAAAGGAATTTAAAAAGGAATTTAAACATTTTTCTACAACCCCACAAGCCCGCGGCGACAGTGGCAAGGAAAAACTCCCTCAGTTGACACGAGGAAGAAACCTTGAGAGGAACCAGGCTCAAGAGGGAAACCCATCCTCATTTGCGTGAAACCATAAAATACAAACCATACAAGAGAAAATGACACAATGAAAGAAAATTCCTAAAAAATCAGCATCTTTAAAAGTATTCACCCTAGAGAGTGGGACTGGTCTCAAAATGCGCGCAAACCACGTATTTATATTCACTTTACACTATATATATATATATGTATACATATGTATGTCTAGGAGCAATATTTTTTGTGCTATATAAAAAAAAATCTTTTTGAGGCAGTTTCTACCAGAAACGTCATTTTACATGGTATCTCGATGGCCTTATGATATTTTATACTAATTTCTGTACCTTTTGTCATTTTTCAATGCATCAAGGAGTCTCGGATTTTGTTTTTGTGAGCTGATTTTTTTTAATGTTGAGTGTCTTTCACTTCCAAACTTCCAAACTATCCAACATTTCTTGTTTTTTTTTTTTTACCTTAAATGTATGACATCGTTAGATGCCACAGACTCACACATCAAAACCCCGAAATTCAACATTATTTCTTATTTCCAGGTGCTTGTAGCTGATAGAGCACAGTGCATAGAATTATTAGAAGAAGAAAGTAGAGAGAAATATCAACCTCTCTCGGTGCAGAAACTGGACAATAACCTCAAAGTGTATCTTGATGAGGCCTTGAGCAATGCCAGCGTTACCTGGGCAGACTTCGGTGCTGCAGTAGTGGTTCTCGCAGAGGCCATGTAGGAACTTTGAATGTGATTTGATGGTCATTCATGATGTACATGTAAAAATGAACATTTACATTTTCTATTTCTATGAAGGTAATTGTATTAGAATTTAATTATCATAATTTTTAATCTAAATAGCATTGCTTTTAAGCCATGTTTTGAATTTTGAATATTTAGCCATGTTTTGAATTCCAACCAAAATATTCTCAAAGGAGGGAAGTACTGAAAGTTATGTGACTTATTTCACAATGGGTTTTGTACTTCGATGACATTTGAATTTTTAAATGAATGTAAGTGCTGTGAACTTTGAAGCATGTAAGTAAAATATGATGTTTATTGTTTAAAGGTGTAAGTTATTTTTAATATCATATTTTTTAAAAGTGAATAGATAGTTTCTGTGTGGCGTTGTGACTTCATTTGTAAAAAAAAAAAAAAGTTTTTTCGCCAATAACTTGAAATTGGTTACAATTAGACATATAGTTACTATTAAAGTTGAATGTAAACATGTGGTTTCCGGTTCTTTTAAGCCCAGTTGTAAGAGTGTAGGTATAACCATTCCCGAGATATTGATTTTCAGCATAAATCTGCTCTCTACGCTGTCTGTCGTTTCTTCAAAGTCTCCGTCCATATTGGTTTTAAAGCCCATATGACCTATACTTATACCATTCTAATTGTTTTCATGTATATTTTCACTTTTTATGCACACAAGATCAATCTGATGACATTTTGAAAATAACTCCCCCAATGAGTGGCTCTGTACAGTAGCTCTAAATTTGCAGTCTGTCTGTCATTGACGCAAAAAGAAGCTTTTCTCTCCAAAATTAAATCAGAAAAAAATTTAATAAAAGAATTTCTCGGGCAGTGGTGGTACGGTGGTAGGGTGCTGGATTGCTGATCCCAAGGTCGGGGGTTCAAGCCCCACTATCGACATGTTGTCACTGCTGTCCCCCCAGTGCAGCTAACTGGGTTATCAAATGCCGGGCATGTCTCTCACTGTCTGTAGTGAGAGTCATGTAAAAGAACAGAAAATGAATGAATAAAAGAATCTCTGCTTTCATCTGTGGATGTTGCATCAAATCTATTGTTCCAATTTTAAAATAATCTGCTTTGGCTGGAACTTGAGTCTAGATGTTGGAGGAATATTTCCAGACATGTCTCAATGTCATGAGTTTTTATTTCATAAACAAGTATACTTTTCAACTTTCTGCAACTTCTTAAGTCTTACCTGAAGTAAATCCATGTAAAAATGCAAAAAAAGGAAAGAAAACACACCCCACAGTACTCTGGTTTGCTCAGGTCAAAAACAAATGCTAACCTTACATGGTAGTGAGAATCTAGTGCTTCCTTTATAATTTCTGCACTGAAAGAGTCTTCAGAGTGATAACCAGTTAAAGAAAGTCAGAGCACATTACTCCATTGTTATTTAAGCCGCTGCGATTCTGACATTTATAGCTCTGAATAGTTTAGCCACAGTACGTCTCACTGAGCTCCTGAAACAGTATCGAGAATCCTGAGCTCTTCATTCAGCTGCGACAGGCCTGTTTCTGAGGATTATCCACAGCTCAGCTGGTGTAAGACGTTTTTTTGTCTTACATTATTGCCTCCGAACTGGATTTAAAGTCGGTGTTAAAGCCTAATTTGTTGAACCTACTGTTAGTTTTGGTTTGTCTATTATGTCATCAATATTTTAATTTATTAATTAATTCTTTAATCAGTGGCATAGTGGTTAGCACATCCGCCTCACTGCAAGTCCCAGGCTCGGGTGTTGTGGGTGCTCTCCTAGTGCTTGCGTGGGTTTCCTCTGGTTGGGTACTCTGGTTGTTCCAAATTGACCCTACATGTGAATGTAAATAGCTGTGCGTGTGTTGGCCCTGTGAGGGTCTGGTGAGCTGTTCAGGTGGGTAGCCTGCCTTATTCCAATGCCGGCTGAGATAGGCTTCAGCCTTCCCCCGACCTTAGTAGGATTAAGTTGTTTGGCAAATGCAATTTGGAGTCAGTTACTCCTAGATCACCACATGACAAGACCTTGTAACGTATATACCTAATGCAGAAAAATGCAAGCAACTATAACAATTAGAATCTTTAGTGCAGATTGCCATGAAAACAGCACTGCCTCAGCACGAGAACTAATCAAGCAAAAGTGATTGGTCTCATTCAACAGCTTGTGAATAGAGCTCTTAGCAAAATTGCCACCATGATCCTTCCAAGGCCTTGTGAGGTAAATGGTGTTTAGAAGAAGAAGGTTTCCTTTCAATTAACCCATTTCCTGTTGCCAATTTCATCACATCTGCCTCCCTGCAAGAAGGTCCTCGGGTTCAGTACCGGGCTTGCCGAGGGCGTTTCTGTGTGGAGTTTGCATGCTCACCCTGTGCTAGTGAGGGTTTCCTCTGGGTACTTCGGTTTCCTCCTACAGTCCAAAGACATGCACTTTAGGCTAATTGGCTGTTCCAAATTGCCCCTACGTGTGAGTGTGAGTGTGAATGGTTGTGAGTGTGTTGGCCTGGTGATGGATTTGGCGAGCTGTTCAGGGTGCCCCCCACCTTCAGAGTTCTAGAGTTGGAAAGGGAAATACCTGGCAGCCTACCCTGTAAAACACCTCGTCAAGAAAACTCTACGAATATCGAGTCATCAAAAGTCAGATTTGACTGAAAGGATAAAATGAATGATTTCATCAAAAGTAGCCTGAAGCACATTTCTGCAAGACTGTTACAGAACTGAAACCCCTGACCAATCTTTCACAGCTGTACACTGATGAGCGTCAATCACTGAGCACCTGAGATTAGTCCCGCCCCTTATGTTTATGGCTGTTTAGTGTTGAAAATGGGTTTGTAAAATAGTTTCTGAAAGGCTAACACTAAGTAAGATAATATTCTCACTTTGAGAGAGAGAGAGAGAGAGAGAGAGAGAGAGAGAGAGAGAGATTTTTACACCTGTTAATAACTTGTCAGACACCCTCCCAAACCCTCTCACAGGAAAAGCCCTGAACCCCTTCATTCTTAAAGCAGTTTCAATCCACTGAGAGAAAGAAAAGGTTTTTAATATTCACTACACACTTTATTTTACATATTTTTTTCCCCACCTCTTCAGAAGTCAGTCTTTAACTTTATTTCCTAGTGCCTTGGTCTTTCTGATTTGATGGTGAGAAAATGCAAAACGTTACACAGGCAGTAACCCGAGCTCAGCCTTGAACCCCAGAACTGGGAGATGGCAACACTGTCCCTCTACACCACCACACTGCCCAGTTTCAATAACATTTTCAGTATACTGTATTATCTAGGGGTGTTTAGCTTGAAGCACTAGGTTTAAATGTTCATCTGAGAAGTCAGGATATGGTTAAATATATACAGCAAAAGAACAAGAAGGTCCTGGGTTCGAGTCCCGGGCTCGGCCAGCTAGTTTCTGTTTGGAGTTTGCATCTTCTCCCTATGCTTGCATGGGTTTCCTCCGTGTACTCCGGTTTCGTACCACAGTCCAAAGACATTATGGCTAACTGGCTGTCCCAAATTGCCTCTAGGTGTGAGTGTGAGTATGAATAGTTGTCTGTGTGTTGGCCCTGCAATAGACTGGCGAGCTGTTGGTCAGTGGTCAGCTGAGATAGCTTATATTTCTCTTATATTTCTCTTTTTGACATCTAGCGAATGACAGGAACAATTTCCAACCAATTTCGACACGCATGACCAATCTCATAATGGAGGCCATCTCCTTTATGGAGGTAAAAATTGTAAACTACATGCATTTGATCTGCATTTTTTTTTTAAATGCATCAAGCAGAGACTTTCTGAAAGTGGATACAGAGGACACGCGCTCACAGAACTGGAAGAGTTCAATAGTAAAATATTACAAATCGAAGAGTTCGTCTTTCACTTATATACCCAGAACAAATGTATTTGTGTGATACTGTGTGCGAAACCTCATGTGAACTCTTTGCTTTTGACTCATGGTCGTGTTGCTGTAGGTTAGACAGAACAGGAGTTGGACCAAAGCCAAAGTCTTTGTATGACAAGCCAGCCAACCGGAGCTGAAGAATTCTGTTTTGAGGAAAAAAAGAAGGTGAATTTCATTCGCTCTTCCTCTAAGTTGAGTGAACTTCTTCCTCTTTGTTGCCTCGAGCCATGTTTAAGCGAGGTATTTTTGGTAATATTGACAGTTCTTTATTGAGTTTCTGCAGTGAAGTGATGTAGTGGGAAGTCGGTGCAATGAAAATGGAAATGTTTGGATACTGATGGCTTTTTCTATTAAAGTGGATTTTTAAAATTGGATTAAGACGTTGTTTAATTGATACTTTAATTTAGTTTCAACGTTATTGTTTATTTGTGCACTATATCCAGCCTGACAACAACAACAACAAAAAATAGACTGTTATTGGTCTATTTATTCTTGGTCAGGATTCCAAAAGGTGTTCTCCCGTTAGTAATAGGGAAGGAAAGAAGAGAAGAGAAACACATCTAGAATTTCCACAAGTGTTTGAACTCTTTTCAAATAAAAATCCAAAAGAAAAACAGAATAATTGATGTTTAGATAAAGCGAAGTTTTTTTTATACCAAGAACACCACAACCACACCAAAGTACAGACATGGCATCATGATATAGAGCTGCTTTTCTCATGCAGAACTGGAGCACAACACATCATCGGAGGAGACATGAATGGAATGATGCACCAGGTTTAGAGGAAGATTGAACATTAGTAGTCAAGAATCTGAGGAGAACAAAGAAAGGTGCTTGCATGGCCTTACTGATATATGGAACTGACTGGTCATTTATTGTTTTTTTTTGTTTGAAATATTTGCATATATTGTACGTTTCTGTATTTTTTTTTTTGTCTGTCACTTGAAACAGGTGGTGTCATCATTATCCACTTTAAAATGGAAACATAAATCATAAAGATTCCCGCTGTATTTCCATGATGTATATATTAAAACACCATTATAGAATGCACTCACACACTCACTCACCAAACTGCTTAATCCCATTAGGATCACGAGTAGGCTGGAGCCTATCTCAGCCGACATTGGGTGAAGGCGGGCTACACCCTGAACAGCTCGTCAGACCATCACAGGGCCAACACACACACAACCATTCACACTCACACATAGGGCCAATTTGGAGCAGCCAGTTAGCCTAATGTTCAAGTTCAAGTTCAAGACACTTTATTGTCATTTCAACCACATATATCTGACACAGTGCATAGTGAAACGAAGCAACGTTTCTCCAGGACCAGGTGCTACATAAACGTACAACAAAGATCAAATTTGAGAAAAAAACAAACAAACAAACAAACAAACCAACAACAAAAAAACCCCCACAGAGCTAGGACCATGGTTTTTGTTCTAGCCACATAAGGTGCAAAGTGCGCGACTATGTGCAAACAGTGCGAAGACAATACAGTGCAAAAACAGAACAAAAAGAAAAGACAACACTTATATAACAAGAATAAGACACTTAGCGCCAAAAGCAAGAAAACGATGAGATGGAATAAAAAAATGAAATGTACAGAGAAGCAGCGGTTGGGGTAGTGCAAATAGAATATAGGCATTCAGAGGAAACCGATGCAAGCACGTGGAGAACATGCCAATTCCACACCGAAACGCCCAAGCCTGGGATATGAAGCCAGAACCATGGTGTTGTGAGGTGGACATGATGATTATTACACAAATGTGCTGAGTACCCATAGGAAACCCACACAAGCACAGACATGCAAACCCCACACAGTAATTACAGAATTTAGAGTTTACTTACATTTTTGTATATTATGTACTAAACTGGGGGCAGTGGTGGCCCGGTGGTAGGGTGCTGGATTACTGATCC
>JBCNYH010000012.1:50737006-50757723 GCA_039654325.1 Tandanus tandanus
TCTATCTATCTATCTATCTATCTATCTATCTATCTATCTATCTATCTATCTATCTATCTATCTATCTATCTCTGTCTGTCTGCCTATCCATCCATCCTATCTATCTATCTATCTACCTACCTACCTATCTATTTATCTATTTATCTGCCTGCCTCTGTCTGTCTGTCTGTCTCTCTGTCTGTCTGTCTATCTATCTATCTATCTATCTGGTCATGGCGATCTCTTACGCAATAGATAGTTTCGGTGGCGTGATCTTTCTTCAGTCATCTACAGCTACCATCTAGATGTTTCTCATTACACGCCCAAAGAATCTTGGCTGTCTCTTGCGGATGTTCTTGAGGAGACGGCGTTGCCGTCCGGTTCTAGTCACTAGCCTTAAGGTTGTTAGAACACTTGTAGTATCTAAAACAAATGAAGGACACGTCACTGTAGGAGCTACGCTCGGAGAGAAAGGTAGAATTGTGAGTGTGACTTTTGTTTGTAGCGGCTCAGTGGTTAATCAGATGATCAAGGGGTTCAAGCCCCATTTCGATCAATCTGCCACTGTTGGGCCCTTGAGCAAAGCCCTTAACCCTTTACTGCTCAGTTGCACAAATGAGAAACTATATTTTAAAGGAGAAGATGGCACTTGTTAAAAGTGAATCTCATTTGAAGATCAAGATTCATTTCTTTCCGTGTGCAAAACCTGAGTCCGATAACTTCTGCTTTAACGATTTTATGGGAAGTAATTTGAAAACTGAATCTGAAGGATGATGATGTCATCGAGGCCCAAGTAAACATGTACAAGTTTTGGATTTTGATACGTTCATGCCATTTATTGATAGATTTGTGTTGGAGGTGTTAAAAGGTTTAGATTAAAATCACTACCTGTGGAGTGAGAAACTATATACACACCAAGATTCATATATTTAAGCACAAACTCCTGAAATACTGAAAGAACTGACGTTTGAAGCCAAACTCCTCCATGTTAACTTGGGCCTTGATGATGTCATCATTCCGAGACTCAGTTTTTAAATATCCGCCCATAAAATCTTTAAAATTGCAGCTATCGCTCTAAGATTTTGCAAACAGACAGATTTCATGGGGATCAACCCCACGTTCCCCAGACCCGGTGTTCCCCAGTCCCTCTGTTCCCCGGTCCTTATTAAATTAATGGATCTTCCATTGTATTGTGTACTTTATAGAAGTAAGCTACAACGGCACTGGGGAACGCAGACATGGACCCGATTTTTGGACAGAGGTTTTTCTATATTAACTTTCAACAAGTGCTGTGTTCTCCTTTAAGTGTAAACGTAAGTTGCTCTCGATAAGGGCGTTTGCCAAATACTGTAAATATAATGTAAATGTCTGGGTTGTACCTACCTGGAACATTTTGTAAGGAACTTAACTGGCTCTGTTTTCCAAAATATTGTCAAGTGAATGATTTAAACACCGAGTAACTACTCGAATATGATAAATGAAGGAACGTGGTATACGCCCCACACCAGAGTGCACTTGCTGAACGAACTGATGTGGTCTCACTGATCACAAAGCATTTCTATTTATACGCTGACCCTATGGCAGGGTCACAGGTGTATAACAGTGTGATCTAACTAGATCACCTGAGTCTGTTGCTGGACGTAAGGAATCACTGCACACCCATTGGCGTTCCTTTCTCAAACGGTCTCCACAAAGATGTTATCACTAAATATGTTCTTTCAATTATCTCCGTACGCTGTCGCATTACAACTTCCCTTCCCTGGAACCTGGTCCAGCATGACCATGAATGAATTCCCACTACGAGTGTTGTTGAAGGTACTACTTGAGCAACAAGAAAAATAAGAGTTGAGTAGCTTTAGTTCTGAGAGTGTACCAGCTGGGGGCAGTGTAACTCCGCCAGGGCAGGATGGAGACAGCAGGATGCAACAATGAGCTCCTGAGCTAAATTAAATTACACAGTGATTCATGAGCTTTAGAGGACTGTTGAGGCAGACCATCCTTTAGAGAATTTTATTTATTTATTTATTTTAAAATGGTCTCTCTGAGCTGACATCACGTACAGGTTAAGTCTAAAAAGCCAATAATAATAATAAGAATCACCATCTAGTATACTCTCACAAATACTGAATCTGAATCTCGTCAGTGCTATTAAATGTTTATTACCATCATTTCTATCAGATCTCAGGCTAACGAGATCATATCTGTAGATGTCATCATCTTCAAGCTGGTTCAGAGGATACAACAGAAAGTGGCGTGCACATTTAAATACCATAACGACCAGGTACAAGTTCACCTCCAAAAACAGATGAGGTGAGTGAGGACGGGGTTTGAGGGGAAGAGTGCATCCTCTAACCGAAGTCACGGAGTTCACTAAAAATTGATCGATTTAATCTTACTTTCCATTGTTCAGAGGAAAGCCTTATTAATCTCCCTCATAAAGCTGCGAGGGTGTTACCATGGGTCAATAGATATTACCGTCAAATAATAGTCATCCATTAAAGCGGAGTTATGTGGCACCCGTAGGGTTTAATTGGAAATTCATGGAGACGCTGACAGGAACAATATGACAGCTGAGGGTGAAGAGTTGACATGGAGGTCTAATTTAATTCCGAATCAATCTGTAACTGCAGCACTTGAAGCAGAGTCAAGTGTGGAGATGCCTGCTGAAGGTCTACTGGGAAAGAAAGCGAAACGGAAAAAAAAAAAAATGACAACATTTGTCTTCCAAAGCTTTCTATACAATCTGCTTGAGTGGATTGTACATCATGGCATATTTGACTGAGTAACAAAGGCAGAGTCTTTTGCAAAGGCATTATTTATTACGCTGAGAGAGAGAGAGAGAGAGAGAGAGAGAGAGAGAAAGATAAAAACTATTAGCTAAGCAGAGGAAATTATAACTCCATAAACACCAAAGCTCCAAACTCTCCTGTTATATTGAACAAGAGGTCTATTACACCGAGCGCGCGGTCCTGCAGCTGCTGTTTGACTTAATTACCCAGTAATAAGCTCAATGACATCGTAATGAAGATTTCTAGCTTTTTTATTATTTAAAAAAAAAAAAGAAAAAGAAAAAAAAAAGTAGCTCTGGCATAGGAGCACTCCCCCTGGATGATATGAAACGCAACCAGGTGGGCAGGATTCTTCTTGCGCAAAATTGCTTTGACGTTATTAAGGAAAGGTGGGGTGAAGAACAGCAAGGGGGGGAGGGAAAAGAAAAATCTAGATAAACTGTAGGGCAGTTTGGAGAGATGAGGTTGGAAGAAGGTTAATGTAGCAGACAAATGGGCCAATAAAAGCAGTATTGAGATGAATAGCAGCTGGCAGAGCAGGAGATGACAGGCCCAGGCAGCCATGCTAACAAAGCCACAAACTGATAAATGTGGACTAATAGAGACGGCAACCTGCTCTGTCAAAAGATTAGATCAGTAAATAAATAAATAAATAAAATACGATTGCAAATAAACCAGCCTACAGCTCTCGGGGATGGGGGTTGATTAGAAAAAAAGACGAGGGAGTCATTTTCATCTGGAATAAAGACGTCATTTGGTGTAAACATTTATTGGTTTTCAAACTGAAATAAAAATGACACCAGTAAACATTAAACAGCCTTTCAGAATCCACACATTTTCTTTGAGAAAGCAAAGAAAAAATATATTTATTTATATATATTTATAGATTTATTTATATAGCGAATTGTATAAATGTGCAAATTTTCTTTTTTGTTTTTTTTTTCCAGTGACCCAGTATATAATTTTTTAAAAAGATTTCCAAAATCAAAACTTCTGACAAGGTTCTACGTGTGTGTATGTGTGTGTGTGTGTGAGGAAGAGAAACGGAGACAGGAAGAATAGGATTGTTGGTGATGAGGATTATTAAAATAGCAGTGAGGAGTGGACGATCTGCTGCGACATCTTAAATAAAGTTAAAATCAAGAAAAGAAAAAGAAATCCCAAATACAATCATGATTAAAAAAATAACCAAAAAACAAAACAAAACCAGCCTGTGCCTATTCCCGACATTCAGAGGAAGCGAAAACAATTGTATTATTTAGCTACTATATAAATTATTTACAAAACAATGCATGGGTCGTCATTTTACACTAGACACTGAGGCGTCTTCGTTTTTCTTGGTCTGAGAAAAAGCAAAGTCAGCCTCTGATCGAAGGCACAACGCGAGACCCGCTGCGTAGCACACAGGTGACTCCATGATTTAACCAGACAGAAGAGGGTGAGCGCTGGTACAGAGGGGCAGCTGTGCACCAGGAGGGCCTCAGAACGGGGGGTACACGTGTGGACTGGGTGGGGAGAAGGTGTTTGGACTGATAACAGATAAAATTTTTTTAAAAGGGTGAGAGAGAGAGAGAGCGAGATCAAATATATATTTTTTTAAAGTAGAAAGAAAAAAATACAGGTTGCCCTTTGATATGTCGCAGTCACTTAAATATAGAGAGGATGTTATATATCTGTCATTGGAGTTTCTTTTTCCCTCCTGCGAGTGTCTTTAACATAAACGTGGAGACAAAAAATAAAAAAATTAAATAAAAAGTAATTGAATGGGGGGCTGAGGGGAAATCGGGCAACTCAGGAGTCAGGAAGGAGAAGGAGAAGGTGAGGGTGAGGCAGGAAGAGGTGCTGGTGCTGTAGGGGTGGTGGGAGGTTACAGTTAACACTTGCCGAGAGCTGGTGCTTCCCGTTCCAGTCCAGGCTGCTCACCGAGGGTTTGAGTGAAGGGTGCGTCGAGCACGCGGCTCATTTGCTCCCTGTGACACTGTGCCTGGAGGGGACGGAGACATGATAGTGTCAGTGGGGACTGGCGCAAAGGGCGAGAAGAGACAAGGGAGGAGTGGAGGAGGAGGAGGAGGGGGCTAGGCATGGGCGCTGGACTTTTGGGGCCCTTTCTGCCCAGATTCCTCTGGAGGTGGTCGGCCTGTGAATGGCTTTACGCCCTCAGGCAGCTCTGTCACTGCCTGGACCCACCCACTCACTGCAAAAAAAAAAAAAAAAAAGAGAGAAAGAAAGGGGGTGGATTCAAGCAGCATGAATTAACCGTCATTAACTGTTCAGGTTACCAGCCATCCCTCTCGAACCACCTCCTGCCATCTTCATACGACATACCATCACCAACCACATCCACCAGCTCTGATATCCATTCATAAAAAACCCTCGCGCACGTATACACCGTCAACTCAAGTATTAAAGCCCCGGTCAACTTTTTATAACTAGCTTCTTTCTTCTCTCATAAATTCTCCACCATAATAAATAAATGAGTAAATAGATAAATAGGTCAGATACTTGGGAATGTATTTTTTTTGTTTGTTTGTTTAGAACAGGCCACGAGAGCACCAATCACAGTTTGAGATAATACCCCGGATTTACTGAGTGCTGTGAAAAGGAAGAGGTGCTGTAATTGTATTGCTTATTAATTAGCACCCTTTCCAAAGCTTATTATTTACACATGGATAAAGGGACTGTGAATCCATTCTATTAAACCTGCCGTCGTGTGTGTGGTGCAGTGGACCACATTCTACCCGAGTAAACCGGTCCTTGTCTACACTGCTCATAACTGCATATTTAATGACAAATCTTGTACGCGGACCGACATTGCCAGGGGCTTTAATTGTACCCGAGACCTTTAGGTTATATAGAAAATACACGTTGCTAGTCTATTTTTAAATTAGGTCTTAAGCTTTGGGAGGCAGAACAGGCGAGGGACGGAGATTTAATATTGAGGCCAATGTCACTGCTCCTGTCCTCTATCTGCTTGCCTGCCCTCCCATTATGGGCTTCACCTACACTGAGATCTGTCGAGAGCGCCTTCCTGGGTCCCTTCCTGCCTCGACCGCTGTGCCGAATCCCCACCGGACCCTAAATGAAAGGAGAGAGAAATGAGAGTGCGGAGAAAGAAGAGAAAGAGACATGTCCTTTCAAAATCTCTCCATCTGGCCATGCAGCTCGGTGGCTCAATGCAGCTCGTAATGATTTCTCTGTGGACGCTCGCACTACATGGAAACGCGGTGCGTGTCTGGTATGGCTCACCTGGTGATTGGTGACCATGGAGGGCGCGTGGAGCAAAGGAGGACGAATCTGAGGGCTGTACTGAAGAGGCTGACCGAGGAGAGGGTACCGTGGATCACCTAATCAAAACAACAAATCATTAAATCACCATTTGTGACAGCATACCTTTTTTATTTATTTATTTATTTATTTTAATTAAATGACTTAGAAAGCGCTGCTGATGTTAGCTAATACCACTGAAACCTACACACAGCCGTCCTTTGGCTATTATTAGCATGTCTTACCAGCACAGCTTGTCAAGACTTGTCCTTCACAGAGCAAGTGGAACTCACCTTGCCCAGGGACAATGGATCTGGAGAACTGAGGCATGATGGGAAGGGAGGTGAGGCTGGGTCGGACGTTCTTGACGTTCGTCAGGTGGGAGGGAGTGGGCGACTGCGCTGGGGATGTGGCCGGGCTGCCGAGCTGAGTGCTGCTCTGGAAGGAAGGCACGGAAGCAATGTCAAGTTAAGCGTTTAAACGCGTATGAACAGACGCTCAGGATTACACAGGAACGCTTCAGGAAATATTTTAGACCTTCACAGGGAATGAACCAAATTAAACGGAGGTGTTTTAGACGAGGCTTACCTGGGAAGTGTCCAAAGTACAGACGTCGGTGGATTTCTGGCTGCGTTGGTGGTCCAGGCTGTGGTACTTGTTGTGTTTCCACTGTGGAGGCGAGTGCGGCCGCTGCTGCTGGCCAGGAGGTAACGTGAGCTGCATCATCACCATGCCACTACCTGGGGGTGGAGGAGGCACGCCTGTACCCAACACACACACACACACACACACACACACACCTCATTGTTCAGCAAAGGATTACTGATTATGATGAATTAGATTAGGTATGCGTGCTTTCCTACATTTGCTGTTGTTCCTACATTTAAATAAACCCTTGTTGTCCCTCTCCCGCTGTTGAACCTGTGACACAAGGCAACGTGTTCAACAGGAAAACTGAAGAAGCACCTGGATTTCACAACACGGCCTTGCAGCACAATCTATTAAAATATTTCACTGACAATTTCATCTAATGAAAGGTTGGAGAATTTTAGAGAAGAGACTTGACCCCATTTACTAAAGGCTCGGAAGGCTTTTCACGGGGTAATTACTCTTTTTTCACCCCCCCCCCCCCATCCCCCCAATGACTCAAAGTAACCTATTTAATATCCTCTTCAGATTGAGATCAAAACAAAGTTGAATTCAATTAAACTGTTTGCAGTATATCCTCACACCCTTATTAATTCTGCTTCATGGAATTGACTTGCGAGTGCTTTTCTTCTTTTTTTCCCCCACCCTCGTCGAACGAACGTGTCAAAGCCATCTGGCTTCATAAAGCACAGAGAAGTCGAACTACATGCTGCCGAAAAACCAGAAAAGCAAAAACAACCAGATTCTGACTAAACTAGCTCATCATGATCCTGCTCGAAAATCAAAAAGCGCTGATCACGAAGAAGAGAAGAGGGACAGTGAGATATTTCGGATTTGCCCTGACAGAGCTTTTAAAAGGGCATGTTCTTTCCACTTGGTAATCCCTCCATGAAATTAAACCATTTCAGCCAGTGGCTACTAAAAGGGGCAGTGGGAATCTAATTCCGGCGTTTGAAAAGCAGCTTTTCTTTCCTCCCATCTTCCCATTTAATTAGTTGTTACGGGCGGAAGAAGAGGAACACGATGGAGAGACAGAAGCGAAAGATCACGGGGGCACGGCGAGAGAAGCAATTTGCATTAACGGCATGCACATAAAGCAGCAAATGAGAATTAGAGGCCCCATGAAGGCCCTTGCTTAATTTTTTTATTTTATTATTATTTTTTTTTAAGATTGCCATAACTGGGAACAAAGCGGCGCAGGAATTACTTTTTAATTACCACCCCATATCTGTTCAATAATTGGATCGTTAGGCCTGGAGAACATAATTTCAATTAGCACCTTAAAGCTTGACGCGGAAATGAACCGTGGGTGGGGTGGGCTGACAAGTCAGACAGCATGCGCCGCGACGCAACTTCCTTCCTTTTGTCGCGCCTGAATTATATGGTTACGGCCCTGACAATGAGAAGGAACGCCTCCATTTGAGCTGGTTGTGTTGAGTGTCCTGAACCGCCTCTTTAAATGAGTGGAGAGCCATTACTTTGGGTGCAAACGCTTTTGGTGAGGAGCATCTAATTTTGTGAGGTTTGAAGATAGGAGCGCCAGTGTTTAGCAAGGGGGGACTTAAATTTGGCATTACAGGGTGTGTGAGTGTGTGTGTGTGTGTGTGTGTGTGTGAGTGTGCACGGCATGGTAGGGATTAGGAAGTTTAAAGGGGGAGAGCAATGAAAGGGTAGCACAGGGATAAAGAGGATATTGATTTGAAAGGGTAACCTGCGGGAGAGATTTGCGCTCATGCGGGCACCAGATTTTGTAGTAATTCACATGGTAGTGCAATAAAATGTGACTGGCAATGGGTCAGACGATGGGTTTATTTTATTACTGCTAGTTCAGCACTTCATGCCACAAAAACCCGAGAGCTCCGGCATATTCGAATTGGAGCCTTATAGATCAGGAATGACTGACTTGTGTATCATGAACAATGCGGACACTACCCATCAGGAAGGCCTACAGATGGTGCCATTACCTCCGATTTAAAATGTAGATTCTCAGGCATGAAATATTCATTAGGAACAGTTCCCACAAATGTTGCACAAACTAACTCGGAATAAAAATGAATGGAGATGGCAGAGTGGAGGATGTTGACCGAGCGGAGTTATAGGTCATCCTGGCCTTAAGTACCTGAGCACTGCTGGGCGGGAATCTGTTGGGAACTGCAGGGGGAGGACGTGCGAGGGAATGGCATCTGCTCCGTGCCTGGAGGGGGTAGGAATCCCACTGTGGAGCTGCGGAAACACACACACACACACACACACACACACACACACACGATCTGATAAACAGGTCTTGCCCGCCGAGCCTATAATAAAATTCCACCAAATTGGGGCTACAGTTGACTTAATACAGCACAAATTCAGCTGATTGCCTCGAAATTGGAAGGAAATTACTAATATAGGGCACTAAGCACACATGGGACCGGCACGGCTCTGCATGCCAGCGCGAGTTTAAATATACCCTCTGCACACCTACAGGGAGCAAGCCTCCAAAAGGAGAAAAAAAAATAAAAAATCATTCCTCCAATGTAATTTTCACAATAGCAAAATAGATGTGGCACCACAGACATTCATCATCCATCGCCCAATTTTCCAAGGCGCTGTTCCCGTTCTCCACGGCTCTAATAAGGATGTAAAGTGCTGGTCTAATGAGGATATAAGCAGCACGGAGAGCGATGTGCCAGTCAAAGTGCACAGGCAGCCGAGGGAGAGCGAGTGAGCGCGGACGTGTGCCCTGAGGAATAAACCCCCTGCACGAGCTGCCTCTTATGAAGGATGGTGGACGTGTAGAGCGAACGAGAGAAGCGCTCCTTTTGGGACCGGCCATGTTATATTAAGAGTGGTCGGGTATCTGGTCGCATAAATCAGTGCCAAATGTGCCCTAGTAAAGTCGAAGCTCCTGGGAAAAAAAAAAAAACCCCGATCTTTTCTCCTTCCTGATGCGAACTGACCTCTTTAGCACTGCTGTAACAGACCTGCGAGAAAATTTTACATTCAGCGACAGCGTGAAGCAGGAGAGTGTGCCGGTTTAATTGAAAATTCATCGATAAGAAGCAACACTGTATAACACTATACACGGCTATCCATTTAAATATAATAGACAGTAAATAAAAGAGTGCTGTAATTCTTATTGATTATAAATATTAACTGAGATGTTTACGCAGTGAAATAAAAGCAGCTCCGGGTGCAGGACTGACTCTGGGATGCATACCTCATGGCGTTCTGTTGATTGGGTGGTATAACACTGTAGTAGACCTGAATGCTGGACGCATGGCTCGACTGGCTGGGAATAAGGACTGGCTGCTGATATGTCTGCTGGGATCCTTGAGGCATGGATACCTGACAAAAGGAAGAGATTTTTTTTCTTTCCCCCATTTCTGTCCTGCATTCCAGTCCCATCTTATCACTCCAGCATAAATTATTCAGGACCTGAAGTCATGCACGTCTTTAAAGGGTTGCCGTGGCGAAGGTGCTCAGTCTCACCTGATAGGATGGCACTGAGGGATACTGGACCATCATGCCTTGCATTTGATTTCCCATATTGCTATGTTGGCCACTGACCAGGGTTTGACTCGGCGGCGGCGGCTGCTGCACCACACTCTGGTAGCTCGGCTGCTGATTTGGCATCACAGTTTGGTAACCTTAAGAGGGGACAAAAATAAAAAAAATAAAAAAAAAACAGATGGGAACAGGGTTGTAAAACTATCACCCTTCCTTGCAGTTACTCCATAATTTCCTATCAGCTAACGTTTAAAGTCACATGACATGCGAACGGCAAATACCATTTGTCCCAAACCTCTTCGATATTGTGCTTCTGGCTTTTCACACACTGGAAATGGGTTAATATTACCACTAATCTGCATCATGCAGTTAAAAAAAAAACACCACAAAAATTCACTCATACATCAGAGAATCATAAAGGCGAAATTGGAATAACACACAGTGATGAATTTCAGCTAGTACGAGATTATATTACATCCTCAGGCTAAGTAGCAAGACGTTTACCGAGGAATGCAGCGCGGCCCTTCCTTTCCATCACTGCAATCCTGGAATGAATTATTTAGAGCTGGAGAATGTCAATTAAACCAAATCCACCTAATTACTCCCTTGTTAGCTAAAATACTTTTACGATCACCCGGTGGCAACACCTGTGAGTCTCCTGCCATTAAATGGCTTTTCATTACCTCGGAGTAGGTTTACAAACGCGCGATATTAAAACATGTCTTTCATTAGAGCTGCTGAGCTCCTTCACTTGTTACATCTTTTAAGGCTATTGGAAAATGGCAGGTGGGGGTGGGGGTGTCGGGGTGAAGACGTTTGGAGAAACTGCCCGGTGAGGTGCGACGTGATAAAAGCAGCCGACGTGGTTTTGTTCCGACACCCATTATAGAGAAGGATAATTTGCATTGGTGTCAAGGTTACTGGGAGGAGAAGAGAGGAGGAGGAGGAGGAGGAGGAGGAGGAAGGGGTGGGGGTGGGTGTACAACCAGATAACGCTATTGAAAAGCTCTCGTCGGAGGAGGTGCCCAGTGGGAAGACTCAATGGGAGGCCTGTGTGGGAGTTAAAGAAGGTGTGGGGGGGGGTAGGCAATTTTCAATTTCTCCTGGCTTCTGGCCAAAGCGACAGCAATCAATTTAGCTCTGATGAGAAAAAAAAAAAAAAAAGAAGAAGTAGGACAAAAGGAATGGATGGCCCACGGCGAGGAGCTGAAGAGAAGCTGGCTATTTTTGGTTTGATTCACTCACCTCCACTTAGGAAGCTGGCATGGAAGGAAATGTAATATTAAACATCCCCTGTGCAGGCTGACTGAGCAAAGAGAAGAAAAAAACAAAACAAAAAAACCCTGATGATGGTAAGAGAAGTTATTTCACTTAACTCCCTCAGAACGTTCAAGGTTTCAAAGATGCTCTTGCTCACACGTTGCCCGCTTGGGGGGAAAATGCACTGTCAGGCGCTTATGATTAAGATTTAAGACTCTGGGGTAGGGTGGGGGGGGGAAAAAAAAGCCGATGTGTCGTCTTTCTTCTTTCGAGGGCAGATGTTTTGTTTCCGCAGGCTCTCTTATTTTTCATTCCCCCCCCTCGCCGACTGTGAAGTTCATTCTGCTCATCCATCACCGCTGATCTGATCGTGTGTTCTGTGCATCAAGACAAAAAATTACGTTCCCCTATGTCTTCGCTAAACTAAGTTAGAAAGCGCATTCTTTTCTTTTCATATTTTATTCAGAAAGCGAACCGAGAGATTATTTCTAATGCCTCTTTCTCAGGCTCGCTCCTTTTCATACCAAGTTTGGGTTTGGATTCAAAACTTTTCGATTCACAGCACAAACACAAAGCAGGGCATTCTGAGGAGGTCTTCGGGCTCTGGCGTAGAGACGGCTCGATACGGTGCGCGGTTTGCTCTGATAAGGTGAAGGCTCAGAAGTCATGTTTGAGGAGGAGTGAGGGGCTGGAAAAGAGACCGGTTCACTGTGAGAATCTTAGGGCCTCTCAGACAGTGTCCCGGCCCCGCATTCAGCCACTCTGCGTCAGGGTTGCTTTATTAGCTGGGGGGAAAAAACAAAACAAAACAAAACAAAACAAAAAAAACCCACACCGTATTGGATGTTCGGCACTCCAGGACCTTTCACACCCACGAGGACGATGTGCCTTATATCCAAACCTCCATGTGATCTGTTTTAGGGCCATGCTGTAGGTTTGCTGTTCTGAACGCACCATACAACAGCTTGTGAGAGCCTTACTAACAAGGACGCTTCACGGTTCTGAAAGCCAGACTGATGCCTTAAAGAGTCAAACTGTCTCTTAAGATTCTCAAAGGATCCAGTTCAACACCATAAAGGACATTTTCGCTCTTTTTTTAACGGCACTTTTACACTTCAGCTTAACAAAACATCCATCAAAGCATGCGGGGAAGCAAAGAGGGAAATTTACATGAGAGAGCGAGAGAGAGAGAGCGAGACCGAGAGAGAGAGAGAGAGAGAGAGAGAGAGAGAGAGAGAGAGAGAGAGACAACGCTAATTTTGTATTTGATTGGAAATGCTTATTGTATCTGTTTAAAAAAGGGCAATACAATGCAAGAACAAAAGCGCTCAGCTCTGTGTAATTAGCTTTCGGCGCCGCTCCTCTGCCCCTGGGGTGCTTCCTCATTTCAAATCATTCGTGTGAAAACTACAACTGCTAGGAAACAAAGACAACAAAGTCCTGGGAAAAAAAAAAAAAAGAAAAAAAAAAAAAAAAAAAAAAAAAAAAAAAAAGAGGGCAGGGTGCAACAAAATCAGATGAGAAATTTTAGCTTCCACAACAACAAGACGGTTGACAACGAAGTGCTGAAGGGAAAACATTGTCATAACCGTGTACAAACAGGAGGACAGTAACACAGAGGTGATTCAAGGGAGTGATAAAATGATCCTGTTAAGGTTTAACAAGGAGCAGCTTGGTCAGCAGGGCTTGGGTGGGTTACCTGGCTGTTGGGTCGGAGCAGGAGGGGGAGGGGCCATCGGCTGGCTCTGAGGGCTACTGTACTGCACCGTGCCAACTGGCCGATACTGCTGGCTGGACAGAGGGTACTGGCCTGGCGCGCAATAACACGGCATCTGCATATGGGAAAAAGATAGATACTAATATAACAAACAAATATAGTAATTGATTCATCTTTCTATGCGTGTGAAGGATTCTGGGTAAAAATGCAACCATCAGATCTCATACACACAAAGAGAACATTATTAGTACGTTATTCTAACGCATCAGACACGTATTATGGTCCTGCATTATATTTTAAAAGATTTTAAAGCAACAGATTCGGTTTTCACAACAATTCCAGAGTCGGGGGAGCATGTCGACCTGAGGCTTGAGCATACCTGCTGCATCGGCTGCTGCATGTAGCCCTGCTGCTGCATCACCGGCTGGTTGACTGGTACGGGGCCTGGCGCAGGAGTGGAGTAGGTCGGGGTCGGCATGCTCTGCGCAGGCGTGGGCACCATGTAGCTGGGCTGCTGAGGGGGAGGAGGAGGAGCCTGGAGCACCACAGAGGACGGATATATGGCAGTATGCGCGTCGCGGCCCTCGCCTGACGGCTGTCGCGCCAGGCTCATGTGGCTGAACTGGGTGTTCAAGTTGTCTTGCTACCAGACACACACACACGCAGCATCAATATCCCAGTCAATACCACACCTGTCAAAACCTTATTCCTTTTTAAAATCTTCTGAATAAGCCATGGCGGCAAATACACCGAATCAGTAAACGGACTACAAATCTTTGATCCAGTTATGGGAATTTTTTAAATAATGCATTTTTTAAGCTCTTAATTGGTTTAGTAAATCAAACCCCAGCCTTTTAATCACCAATCCTCATCAATTTGCTTTATTTTCTCAATTAGACGTACACAGGGCCTGTGCTGCATTTCTATTCACAGAATATTCCCTTCGACATCTGTTCCGACATTAATTATTCAACGCGAGCCTTCCTCCCCTTTTAATTACTAATTCAGGGATGCTTACTGTTCGACGGAGGTCAAAAAACCGAGGCTAGCCGTGAACAGTCAAGAAATTAAACATTACTGGAGCGAGAGAGCCGAATTCTCCTCGCGCTGATGTGGAGAGAAACGTGTAAACAGGGACTACAGACTCTGAACTACCGGGACATCGTATTAATCTACTGTAGGCACAAGACCAATGAGTGTCATTAGGGGTGGTGGCGTTCTGCCATCCATTCTACAACAGAGCTTTTCTATATTTTATTAAGCAGAACCATCTATCAGGGGAGAGGCCTGCTTTAACTGATCACAGTATATTCTAATTTCCTCATCGAGGGGGGAAGAAAGGTCTTACGCTACTGATTCGACTTTCACCATGTTTATGTAGTTAAATATGATTGGTGGATGATACTTGAAAGAGGAGGAAATAAAGTGGTGGACACACACACGCAACAACAAATCTCTATCCTTTGCTACTACATGTAATCTGAACAGCATGCACACACACACACACACCCAAAATGACATAATTAGAAAAACCTGAGAAAAAAAAGTGAAGAGAAAAAGAGAGAGTGGTACCACAGTGTACTGTTGGTTAGGAGAGACGGAGAGGAGCTGTGGTGGGTAAGACACCGCCGAGTACTGCACAGGCTGAGCAGACGGCTGGACAGGCCAGAGGGGCTGAGGAAGCAACAGACGACGAGAAGACGAGAACGGCTTTAGTCAAAGACGGACAAAAGGCGAAAGGATCTCTCAAAGGGGGATAAACAACACAGGCATTCGGATATTCCAAAAAAAAAAAAAAAAAAAAAAAAAAAAAAAAAAAAAAAAAAAAAAGAAGAGAAGAAGGGACCTCCCCCCCCCGGAACACCTTCGTTTTTTGTCTCCTCAAAAAAGAGGAAAAGAAAATCAACACCGTGTGAAGAAGTTAATTGAGCCAATTAGACGGCTCGATACGACAACAAACGGTAAATGTACAGTGATGGGGGTAATTACAGATGGTCACGCTGTGTGTGTGAGAGAGAGAGAGAGAGAGAGAGAGAGAGAGAGAGAGAGAGAGAGAGAGAGAGAGAGAGAGAGATCTGGAAATCCCTTAGACTCTGAGGTAAATTTAATTTCGGCGCTCTGGAGATCGATGGGAAAAAACGCAAGGCTGCCGTCAGCACCCAATCTGATCGGGGTGAAATTAATTTTGCCTCTTAGCCACTGATGAGCCTTAAAGCTCCCATCATCCTCGACCTCTCGGTCATCTTAGCATAGCGCCTGACAATATATATTCAGCGCCTAACGGATTGTAATTTACTAAAACGACCTGCGTGAACTCCACAGGCTCCCATTTGGAAACTGAAGTGCACCTCGCTCGAGTGGGCATCTACCTGACAAGCGTTCACCGAGACAGGGCCGAGCAACCCGAGGTTCCCAATGGTAACATGGCCGCAGGTTTAATCTTTCTCTAATAGCAAGCGGAATACTTGGGCCAAGCAATTAATGCCCCTTCGGGCTCTATAACTGGCTACAGGACAGCGCCATCAGCACATTTTCAGCACATCCATCAAATTTAATTGACATACCAAAAAAAAAGCATGATCACACTGTCAGTTCATTAGGCTTAACTCAGAGTGACGCATTAATGTGTGTTACTGAATAATCACATGCGGGCAAAGAGCAAGCGGTTTCAATATCTCACTTCCAAAACACATCATGACGAGTCTTGTGGGAGGAAAATAAAGCACAATGAAACTATTAACCACTAATCGATTCCTGTGACTCGAGGACTCGCCTCGTCTTTATGTGGAGAGACGTCACGTTCATACCTGCGACATGACGTGATTGCTGGACTGGTGCTGGTGGGCGCCGGGAGGTAGCGGAGGAGGAGGGGGAGGAGGAGGAGGCGGTGGAGGAGGCAAAGGCTGCTGGGGCCTGGAAGCCTGAGGAGCCACACTGGGGCTGTAAACCACGGCATTGCCTTCCTGGTTTACAAAAGGCTGACCTGCAATCGGAGAAAAGCGACATCACAGTCTTCACAGACGAAAGCGAGACAAATATTTGTGAAGTTTATTGGAATTCATTTTATTCGTGTTTGTTAGATAAAATAACATTTTTGAACAGAAAAGTTAATATTTAGTTATTTGACCTCCTTTGGCCTTCATAAAGTCTTTGGAGGAAACATCTGTGTATTCAACTCGTCAATCAAATAAATCACATCTGGAAACATGTCCAGTCCAATCCATCATTTCCAAAGTTCTGGATTACTATTTCAAATAATATCCAGACTATTGAGGATCATTGTTTTTCTGATACATACAAATCAACAACCAACACCTAGTTACACTTCTCTCAGTTCTGAAATAAATACACTGCACCGCCAAAACAAATAAAGTCCTGCACTCTAATATTATGTTGGACGGCCTTTAGCCTTGATTACAGCTCAGTCATGGCACTGTTGCTTCAGTTTTTCAGGTCAAAGCTCAGCAACAAAGTCACATCAATGGACTTTTTCTTCCCTAATGGCACAAATATAAAATGGGGACTCAAATAATGAAAGAGTGGTTCAGGGAGCATGAGGATATATATGCATTGGCTCCCCAATGTCCTGACCTTAACCCTATTGAAAGTCTTTAAGATGCGCTGGAGAAGACTTTATGAAGTGGCTACATTTTTAAAGACGTTGTTGAAAAATGAACCGAACACTGGATAGAAATAAATGTTATGCTGCTAGTTTGGGAAAACAACCCCATGGCGATTAAACACTGTAATCAATGCTAAATGCTCTCGGACAAAATACTACAAAGTGCACAACCTTTTTGTGTGTATACAGAGATACTGTGAAATGGGTTGTTCAATTCAAATATTTTTATAATTAACATAAAATATACAGGGTATTTCCTTATAGAACATTTTTACTTTCAGCATATCTGTTTCACTGATAATTCTTGTGTCTAGAATATTGAATATGGCACCAGCATGAGGCTTCCTTCAATTATAAACTAGCAATGTTTTCTGTTTGACACTCGGGTCCAGAACTACAATTCATTTTATTGAAGTCAAGCAATATTTAAAGGATGAGAGAAACCCTTTTCCTGCAAAAGCCTTGTGTCACATAGGGATTGTAGAAAGCTCAGAGCCTGAGGAGGAGCGCTGAGTATCAGGCAGCCTGGCAGAATTCTCACGCCATGGCTAATCTCCAGCATGACGGAGCAGAAATCGGGCTATTTGTCACATGGAATAGGAGACTATTGCTGATTAACTATTACTGGTGTGTCTCACCAAATTGTGTTCTTTCCGCTGCGTGGAGTTCGGCAGGAATATAAACACTATACAGTTTTGCACTTGATCTGGTGGAATACGGGCAATTTCAGAAGCCATCCGTGAAAAATCCATCACATCCTACTGAATTATTCAGCTTTGACCGGTTCGGATTTTTTGTGAACTGCACCGCCACTTATTCCTTGCAGCAAAGTAAAACAAGAGGCTTCTGAACAGAGATTCGGGGAGTAAAGCCGCACCGTGATATTTCACGAATGTACAGGAGAGCACTTGATGAATCTGAAAACAGAAGCATTTGAGTGCTCGAGCGTTCTCTGACCCCGACCGAGCCTCCATAGTGTCTTCTGTCGAGATAAATTCAAACAATTCTCGCCGTAAAATAAAAACTTCCCCATTTTCCGATCGCTTCGGAAAAGGTCGATAAGCAATTAACACACCCGGGCTGCTCCTCAAAAATATATTAGCGGCGGCAAACGTACCAACTTATGGGTCTCATGCATATTTAAAGATGAGACAGGAGCGAGCAAAGTGAAAAAAAGAATTATTTTATGCAGAGGAGTTAACAGGATCCGTCACCTCGGCTTGTTTTCTATAACGCACAACAGCTTCGCTGTCCCTTTTCCAGAGATACTCGGTAGAATTTGTTCTGTCCAGAGACATGGCTGGCTTGCAGTGGGGTTGGGAGGGATTTTAATAGCGTATGAACTGCCTCATTAGGCAGAGATTCTTAGCAATTTGGTGGCACTACTTCATCAGCTCTGAATTTACTTACCAAAGGACAAGCAAAAAAAAAAAGCTCATTATCATCGAGGCTTAGTCATTAGTTTTGTTGAGCAAAAGGAAAGACATTGATAAAGCATGACTCTACATCTCTACATCTTTCAAGAGCAAATGGTTAAGACAGTATGTACGGTTAGACAGTAAGTAGGGTAAGGTTAGAAAAAACAGACAATCCTCCCTCAGGCTGAACGCCATGTGAGTACCAACCTGTGTGCGGGTTGAGCAGGATGCTCCCGGGCGGAATACCCGCCGCTTCCAGGGGAAGCAAATAGTAGCTAGCGTTAGCTGCGGTTGTTGGCGCCCCGCTCAAGCCACCCTCACAGGATGCACT
This sequence comes from Tandanus tandanus, assembly GCA_039654325.1. NCBI lineage: Eukaryota > Metazoa > Chordata > Actinopteri > Siluriformes > Plotosidae > Tandanus > Tandanus tandanus. The sequence continues at coordinate 50,755,527 of JBCNYH010000012.1, forward strand.
GTTACTAGTGCTGACGGTAGGATAGACCAAGGGTGCGGTGTAGCCCGGCTGGATTAGGGACGGGGCCGCAGGAGGGGGAGGCAGAGAGCGAGACAGAGAGCCCGTAGATGAACCTACGCTACTAGAAGAGTCAGAACCTAGGGAGGGAGGAAGGGAGCAACCACAGGAAGCCTTAAGCGACAGGTACAGCAGAAATATGTACACCGTGCCAATCATGCATGAAGAGGCCGACGTGTTAGGAGGAAATTAAAGCCCGTAAGTTCGGAGAATTCATTGGGGATGTATACTGGACGTTTATTTTTAAAACCGACGTGCGATCCTATAGATTCCCTATAGTTATTGGAATCGAGTTTTTTTTTTTTTTTTTTTTATTGAGTGACATTAAAAAAAATGAAGAATACATTTTCTATACTAATTACCTCAGAGACCAGAGCAATGAAATAAGCTACATCATATTAGCAACGAATGACAAGTTAATTAATTTCTTCTTGATTAATGTCTCGGTTAATTTAGCAATTCAGTTTTTACTGCTTGGTTTTCTTCACTGGCATGACTCACACACAGGATACAATTACGAAGGGCTTTAAAAACGTACAGCATCAGGGCTCGCAAATTCAGCAACCCGCAATTGTACTCCAAGTGAAATCAAATTCCCAATTTATTTGAATGCGCATAATTGCTACTTAAAAAACAACAACAAAAAAACGACAGTGGAACCAATAGGTTTTTAATAGTGATGTGTTTACAGGAAAGGTGACGTCACTGAGTGGGTTGTGTCAGAGTCATAAAGAGAAATGAGAGAGAGAGAGGGGGGGGGGGGGGTTTCTCCTCCTGTGGGTTTTCTCTACAGGTCTGAGTTGTGTATAATGAGTTTACTTCTCCTCTCTTCTCCCTTTCAGTTTGGTAAACACAACTGGTCCAGTGCGGCTTTCACTTCATGCATTTACTCACTGCGAAGAATCACTGACCCCGAGGAGGAGAAGGTGCAAAAAAATTAATATTTTTTCCAAATGATTTTTAGATTATTATTTTTTTATTCAGGCTAATGTTCTGGGGGGTTTTCCATCTACCAAAACCTGAACAGTGCCTACCTGGAGGGCTACTAAAGATTTAAAAATTTTGCGAGCCCCGGGTGTGGATGGTTTTTGCACTTTTTTGCTCATTTGGTTTGATCGTTCGCATGAAAGCTGAAAAAACCAAATCCACCAATGAATTCCTACGGGTACAGCAGGTCATTTTCTAATCATGAAATCAAGCAAACTTGGAAAAGGCTTTAAAGAGAAAATGCAGAGTTAGTTGGAGAAAATGCAAATGACACGCATGCATTACAACTTTTTACGGCTTTCGTTAAAGACATTTTAATGTGTCTTGCAAGAGGCATGCTGTGAAAACATGGAACGGAAGGGAAGATGCCATGGATTTTGGGTTTGGCCAATCACAAAACAATTTCCAGAATATTTAAATAAATAAACAAAATAAACATTATTATACTCTGAAAATCCACTTTAAGCATTTCTTGGCGTCCCCCTGAGGCCAACCCTGCCAAGTGTTTCAAGAGCTCGTTGCTGTTCTTCTTGGGCTGTTGAAAGGTGATTCGTTGAGACAGGTGTCACTCACCCGTTTTTGAGAGGCGCGAGGCACTCTTGCCACTGCTGGAGCTGTCTCCGCGGATGAGCAGCGAGATGCCACTGAAGCTGCTCGCCTTGGTCATGGCTGGCTTCAAGTTGCGGTTGGAGCTGTCCGAGTCTGTGCTGCTCCATGGCCGTGGCTCAGAGGAACGAGCCTCGGTCTCCGAGCTGCTCTGGCGGCTGGTCCCGTTTCCCGAACGCCCATGTTTCAGCCTGGGTCGCAAACAATAACATTGATAACACCAGTAATGGTGAGACGGCAGGATTAAATAAGCCCAGACACAAACAACGTGTGGGAAGAGCTGAATTTGATCTCCTTCGCTAAGAAATGAAAGGATACCTGAAAATCTGCCGCCTCTGCTGAGTGGTGTAGCAAGCGTCGTCCTCCTGGATCCTGCCAAAGTTAGAAAACTAGGCTTAATTTCCCCCGAGTCTGAGGCTCAACAGATCTGAGAGACTAATGTGAGTGTATGTGAAGGAGGACACATGCTCGGGACACTTGCAAATGTCTGTCGGGGGGGGGGGGGGGGGGGGGGGGGGGGGGGGGGGGGGGGGGGGGGGGGGGGGGG
>JBCNYH010000012.1:50770209-50790164 GCA_039654325.1 Tandanus tandanus
CGGCAACCAAAAAAGATCCGGGTGAACCCTTTAAAAGTAGGGGGGGGAAAGGGAGCGGTAAAACCTGCTTTTCTGCAGGGTGCTCCCCCCCCCCCCCCCCCCCCCGCTTTCTTTCTCCTCTCTCATCCTGCCTGGGAGCGCAGGACGCCGGAGCGACAGCTTGCTCGGCTCCCAGCGCTCGCTCCGAAGGATGCGAGTCATGCCTCAAGGAAAAAACAAAAGCTGAAAAACCCCGTGGTGCGGGTCAAAAATAAAAAGCCGGCATCTCCATGAGAGCCGGCCCGCGCGTTTATGCTCCTCTAAAAACTATCCGTTTAACGTGTTCTGCTTGCGAACGCAACCTCAGTAGGACTGTTCGGCACATCGCCCAGATTTCCTCGCCTGTACCTCAGTGTGGACGGGTCAAGAAGACGAAAAGAGAACTCTCTCAATGCCCAAGGCTTACCAGAACTACCCCAGGGGTCACGTCACCACATCCTTCCCTTATATTACTCCACTTCTATTACTGCGATACAGCTAACAAACACAACTCGAACGAATCCCACAGGGGGAAAAAAAAGGGGTCGCACCGCTTTTGTTTTTGAGATTAAGATCTTGAGGTGTTTGCAGAAACATGCACGACCATGTCCGTTCCGATTTAACAAACGGAGCACGGATGCAGAATTCTTTCTTTGTGTCTTTCTGCTCAGATCTTTTCGACAAAAAAAGAAATAAATAAAAAAAAAAAAAGAAAGAGAGCTGTTTTTAGTGGAAGCTGGAAAAAAACAGCTGCAGAGCCGTGTCCACATTTCGAGCTAATTGGCCGGCGCGTGTCATCCAACTCGACACGGCGGCTGCGTCTGAAAACAGACTTGTAGCCCATTTAGGCGCTCGCAAAATAAATAAATAAATAAATAAATGAAAGCCTGGTGCGCTGGGAACTGCTGACAGGAGAAGGAACGGAATAAAGCTGTTTCAGGTGTTAGGGTAGTGTAATCGAGCTGAACCTGTCCGTGGCTGACTGAGAAAGTGTGTGTGTGTGTGTGTGTGTGTGTGTGTGTGTGTGAGAGAGAGAGAGACTGCTCAAGAATACATGTCTGCTAGCGTTCCTTTACTAGCCTGGAATCAATCTCAGGAGAGGTGAACGAAACGCCGATGGTGTCAGCCGCGGCACGTGTATTGATTTTGTCAGCGCGGACAAATAAGCCGTTAGTTCGAGCTGACGTTTGGAAACCGAGCTGAGCGTCAGTCCATTATCAGGCACGGACTACACTCGCTGTGTGCTGCTGCTTGCATGGGGGTTATTACCGCCGTTAATTTAGGCGCCCCATCGTAAAGTGAAACACCACGGAGGATTGGAAGATAGAAGAGAACAGATAAAAGCACCGCGCGCTGAAAAATCGACGTTCTGATATTCTCTCTCAAACAGAATTCAATCTCGTCGTTAGACTTTTTTCATTTTTTAGACATGCATATAAAGGAGGGAAGCCGTTACATTAGCACCAGACATTACGTTAGTACCACCCCTACTGAGCGTTTACGAGTATGAACCCCGTCCGGTTATTATTTCCCAGCCAATTATACTGCGGATGATTGGCAGGAGCCGCCACTGGAATAGATTACCAACTGCAGATACTTTCTGTGGGTCAGAACATGAGGAAAAACGTGAATGAAACATTTGTACACAATGAAATATTTCTACAAATGTACACGAGTGTGTGTGTGGAACAAAACCATGGCTGAGGAACATGAAGGAGATGAAGGTGAAGAAGAGCGTACATTACTGAGGAACCGAAAGATTACCAGGTGAGAGGACGATTTCTCTTTTTCTCTACGGCTCGGCTGAAAGGAACACGAAAGCGTCACCTGGAAGTCGGCGCGGCGATGCCACTCGCTGCCACCTTCTGTGAGCAAGCGCTGCCATCTGGCTCCGGACTGATCGCATGTGAGTCAACGGCGCAAATAACGATTCGAACATCAGAGCATGCCGTGGCCAATCAAAGAGCACGGTGAAGGATCGGGAACGGCTTATTTCGTTACACGTTGACAAAGCATCACCGATTTCACTTTTTCCACCAGTTTTTTACATTTCTGTATTATTTACACACAGCAGTGGAATAAAAACAACAACAAGGACCATCATTATTAATTACCTCCAGAACACACTACCAACAACTCACTGCCTGATTTAAGATCCGCAACCTCCAGCAACACTCGACTCCTCAGCAGAGCAGCCAACAAAAGTGAACGACCCCCACAACAGAAAAATAATAATAATACTAATAATAATCAGCAATTCTCCGGTTCCTCCAGCGGCTCCTATGTCCTAACCTCATCACTGCGGACACAAATCACATCGTGGATCCACACCCCGATCCGAAAACCACCAACTCATGTGTGAACATGTCGGACGATTCCAGACAGACCAAGTGAAACACAAAGGTATTGCTGCAGCAGCCTGACACGGCACGGGGGCAAATATTTCGAGCTTTTAAACCCAAAAAAAAAAAAATGAGTGTGGGAGAAATTTAAGCGTGATGGAAGCACATGAGAGCTGCAGTGACATTCAAAGACGACAAGAAAACACGGGATGACATGAGAGACAAAATGTGTTCGAGTTCGAAAACATCGAACCAGACGCTCCCTCGTAAACAGCGCGACTTAAATTATACACACAAGCGTTAAATCTGCGTGCGTTCATCGCAAACGTGACGTTCTGGGGTTTATATACACGAATGAAGAAGTTTGTTTTTAACTTTGTCTGGAATACGTGCATTCCCCAATATCCACACACACACACACACACACACACACACACACGATAGTGCACACACACTCTCACCTGCCACATCGTAGCCTCCATTATTTCCATTGGTCAGAGGTTTAGTTTCCATAGTACCAGAGGCTGCATTGGCTGTGCCGGCTGCTGCGTCGAGCGAGCTCCCAAAAGCAGCCCCCCTTCGCCTACTCTGCCTCTCTTCTCCCTGCTCACTCTCACGCTCTCTCTCGTTCTGTCTCTGTCTCTTTTCTTTCTCTGTCTGCGGCGCTATCTCCGTCTGTGCCTAAGTGCTGGAGCCCATGGTCGAGCCTCTCGCCCCGGAGCCTCGGAGACAGCGGCAAATCAACGGCCGGACAGTGTGATGTCAGAGACGCGCTCAGCCAGTCAGAGCGCACGGCTCGGCTCGAAGGCACGTCACTGGCTAAATTGAGCTCTTCATTAGCAAAACAGCCGCAGCCTCGGGGCGTCGGGAGGAGCAGTGGGTGGTTTACCTTCCCACCCCCTTGGAAAGGAAGGCGAAGAAAAAAAATACATTTAAAAAAATACAAAAATAAAAAAAATAAAAAGCACCATATCCTGACTTGGTGTGTGTGTAAGAAAAAAAAAGTGCACCTCAGCAGAGGTTGGGTCGCACCATCACACAGGCAAGGGGGCGGAGGGAAATGAAAATTCACGTGAATCTCTGCGTTCAGGAAGCGGAGACAGAGAGCGGTCCACTCAGAGCTCGGTTCATTAAAAATGAAAGAAAATAAACGAATAAATAAATGAATAATGATTGAAAAATGAGGTTGTCATCCTGCTGGAGAGCGGCTACAGTCAGAACTTCAGGGCTCAGAACTGAATGATTAAAACAAAAACAACACCGGGACTTTTTTCTGAATGGTTGGTGTAGCTTCGCTCTTCCAGGTCATGATGCGCAGATTCCGCCATTTTTTAAATATATGTAAGCAAAAAAAAAAAAAATAAAAATAAAAAAAAAAATTATATATATATATATATATATACACCAAAAAATTTAAGAAAAAAAATTTAATAAAAAAGAGAGACGCGACCCTAATGCAAGTGTCTCGTGTTTTTCCACCGAGAGGAACCGCAGAGCGAAATCCAGCTCGCACCTTCTCCCTCACGGACTGAAGCCTCGCTGCCTTCTTCACTCCTCTGATACGGGTTGTGTTGAGGTCAGGAGGGCAGGACAGCGACTCCCGGGACGACTACGAGAGGTGCGGGTGCAACCGAATCCCTGCACCTCTGTTGATGACACCCGTCCGCAATTATAAATAAATAAATAAATAAATAAACAACCCTCCGAGAACTGACACGGAGGGGAGGCACGGGGACAGCGCGGCGGGGTGTTCATTAAATTTGTTTACATTAGCCTGCGACGGCACCAGAAACCCGCGGCTGCGCAGAGATTACGTCTAGCCGTAACAGACACGCTGGTAATAAGAAGATGATGAGAAAGTTGTGAGACTTGATTGAATGACAGGAGAAGACGACGGGGAGAGATGGGGAGGAGAGGGGAGGTGGTGGTGGGGGGAAGGGGGGGGGGTGTATTTGTTCTGCCTCTCTCCCATGTCATTTTATTGTTGAATTAGTCCTGGCAGGCCTGAGCCTTTGATTAAATCCAAAGCGCACATGACGAGCACCTAAAGATGCTCAAGTACACGGCGGCCTGGAGTTACCATATGATGTCGCTCAACTAACCGTGGCCCCCTCGGCAGAAAAGGAAAATGCCGCATTCCTAATTGTTGAGGCAGCGCGAGGTGATGCAGGATGGCCCTGTGAGGATTATTACGCGAGTTCAGGTGGAGAGAGCTGATTGACAAACACACAGAAGTATGAATGACACACGAGTGGGCAGCAGGCGTCAACGCATCGGGGCGCTCATGAGAAACGTGGCATCACCATCACGGGGAAAAAAGCGCCAATCACGAAGTCCGAAGTGCGCCAGTCGCACTTTTTGTCAGCACGGTTTCACACTTACAGTAGGTGACTTCCAAGCGTCTGATTAAACCTGAGCGCTTTAAATATTCCCCTGACCAATTACAGAAACTCACAACACGACGATTACAGCTTGTTTTTTTACACGGCTTGCTTTGCTCGGTGTCACATGATTGTGATTTCGTCACGTCTACAACGTTTTCCAATAAAAACAGCACACATTACGAGAGAACATCAAACTCAGATCATCATTAATTACCTGAAGAAAAGCCTCGTCTAAATTACATCACTGTGTTGATTAGATGAGGGGGAACACTGGCAGATTACACACTACAGACCAATGGATTGAGGTATGAAGTGTCAGCAGCATCATCATCATCACCTTTAACCTCTTGAATGTGAATCTTCTCTTCCTCATGCATGTTTCTTACATGGATCCAGCAATGTGCTACTTTCCGCCACTATTTAACGCGTGATGACTGACAGTGGAAGGTGAAGCTCATCATGTCAAGACTGCACACTGAAAACCACATCAATATTCTTTAAAGTGAAATGAAAAGCCTTCCAAACTCTCCTGATACACACGAACATATGTGTACCTTCGTCTGGTGGTTTTTACTTACAGTTTCGAAGCTGCTAAACTGAGTTTATGTTAGCCAGTTTGAAAATGCTGCGGTTTCACTCGCAAAATCACAAGAATAGGACATGAATCCCCCCCAGTTCTTTCAAAGCAAGTTAATGGCAATAACAACAGTATACAGATAGCAAACTAATTAATCAGATATAAAGTAGTGAACTTTTAAATTAAACAAAAGTCGGTACAAGTTCAAAATCATACGCGCTTCTGTTCACACACATCAAACAAGCGTGTGCTCGTACCCGTGAAAGAGAATACCGCACCATGTATTCACATGCAAAATAGTTACATATTACAGAGGAAAAAACAGGGTGGTCACGTGACTTGTCACTACTTGTTGCATTCCATTGTTAAATGATGCAGAAGGAGCCAACTGTTTAAAACACCATGACGTAATGGAAAACTACATGTACACGGCAGGGGAGGAAATTAACACTGGTCCGCTGGCCCGTAGCGAGTCACAAATCTGTATGGCGAGTGAAATTAGCTAGCAAGTCATCCTGCTGGCGAACTGACAAATCCAATAGGGAAAGAAGATCTAGTGTTCCTGATCAGTAAACATGAAGGAGGACGGGTAGTTTCATCATTTCACTAGCCCTGTTGGCCAGTAGCTTAGTTTTGCTAAATTCCACCCCTGACATGGTACACAAAAGAACAATCCGTACACATCAAACTCACGGCAGAAAACAAGGACAAGATAACATCTCTGAAGAGTGGAGCCATCATAGGTGTAGCGCCCCTGCTGGCTGGCTGCAGTATAACGCATCACTGTTTTGAAAACCACTGAAAGTCGAAACTTTAGTGACGGAAACAGAGTCAAATTCAGACAGTTAGCATTTCCTGTGCTAATTTTTTCAAAATAAAATAGTCTTTAAAATGTTGTTCTAATATATTGTAAGAAAGCATAGGATGCACGTAAGAATTAAGTGATTGACAGCTTATGCAATGTGCTGGACTGCCGGCTGCACTTTCTGAACGGGTTTACCTGGGCGATAACTACATAAGGTAAGCAGGAGAGAGATGGCTGTTCTGTAGTGGACTGTATTTTGCTTGATTCTCATCACTCACTTATTTCCCGAGCCGCTTAATTGTACTAGGGTGGCGGGGAGGTTGGAGCCTATCTCAGCCGACACTGGGCGAGGTACATCCTGAACAGCTCGCCAGACCATCGCAGGGCCAACACACACACACACACAACCATTCACACTCACATCCACACCTAGGGGCAGTCTGGAACAGCCGGTTAGCCTAATGTGCATGTCTTTGGACTGTGGGAGGAAACCGGAGTACCTGGAGGAAACCCACACAAGCACTGAGAGAACATGCAAACTCCACACAGAAACGCCAGAGCCAGAGCCCGGGACCTGAACCCAAGACCTTCTTGCTGTGAGGCAGACGTGCTGACTACTACGGCACCGTATCGCTCCGTGCTTGATCCTATTTCTGAAAATATCATCTGTTATCCGTGTGCGCTGCATCGCAGCTTTGGCGTAATTTTATTTATTTTTTTATTAATTTTTCCACCTACCTGCGAGGAGGTTATGTTTTTCTTTAGGTTTGTGTGATTGTTAGCAGGATTACACAAAAACAACGTGTGGATTTGTATGAAACTTGTACCAGAGGTGAGGCTTTGAAGGAAGACACCATTAGATTTAGATTAAATATCCAGAAAGACTAAATTCTGGATTCAGGAATTTTTTTTAAGGATTCTATAACAGATGTGAGATGAGACGATTCTATGACATATTGGATCATATTGCTGGGCTTGGTGGAGGTTTGCGCTCCACAAAAGGGGTAATGGCATACGCTCACTTCCCTGTCCCTCACAGCGTCTGTGAGCTCTTTCGGATGAGGGGGAGGATAGCTCTTTCCCTCCGAGTGTGTGCCGAGGGCCGCCCCCAGATACGCATGAGCGGCAGTTCATAAAGAGGCGGGTGGCAGCATAGCATGTCACGCAGGGGGCATGGCTGAGTAAATAACACAATGCTGTACTTTGCTTATCAATAGATAGCTGGCAAACATCGCCATCTAGTGGACTGATTTACACCTGACTGACTCACAGACGTGCAGAAGTGGTCATTGAATGAGGAAAAAACCCCACTACATTTATTTTTAAATGTATTCATATTAATTGCCACAAAGATGCCTGATGTTAGATATAAAAATTCATTAAAATACCTCACTATTAATGTTACGACATCCCAAACTGTTCAGTGACACAATACCTTAACAACTTACATAATCCAAAAAGAAGAATAAAGGTCACTGGTACTGGTGTTGGCTCTACGTGTAGTAGTAAAAGACCGGTGGGGGGCTCACCGGAGCAGGTGGTGCAGATTAAGAACCTGTCGCTTCCCTAATAAAACCACGGTGACCTGTTAACCCACCACAATGGAAAACCAGGATACTTTTCGCAATATTAAATCAGCTGTAAACCCCCTCAAGAGCGCCACAAACCCCATCCTGCCCCAGCGGCCGCATAAGTCGTCACGTTCTTTGTCTTTTGCCCCCCAAGATGGTTCCCTGCGAAATGCTGGTGAGAGGATAAGCAGCACAGTCCCCGTATGTGACAGGCGCTTCGTTCTGAAAACCGTCAGCCTCTTTCTCTGCAAAGCTACAACAAAAGAAATCAATGAGGTCCCGTCATTCACGTCGCTCCGACACTAAAGCTGCAGATTGGAGGGGAGGAGGGGTGAGAAAAACAAAAATCATCTGTCAAATAATTATAGCTTGTCCTGCAATTTCACAGTACAGTTGTCTTTTTCTTTAGCGTCGAGAGAAAGAAAAGAAGAAAGGGGGGAAAAAAAAGAAGCCTTCGCCCAGCATTCAGTCAGGAAACACCTGGCACAAAGCTTGTGAGACAACACTTCCAAGTACTCGACCGATTCATTTACATAATAAAGAAAGCGTAATGCCAGCGCTTACTAATTAAGCCTCGCGATGCAATTTTTCTTCGAGAACGCCAAAAAATAAAATAAAATAAGGAAGTCGGGTGGGCTGAGGATGGCGGAGGATGTAAGTGACAAATGCGTTTATTTACATTTTTCCCTAAGGACGTGCCGATTCCTGCACAGGCTGGGAAAGAAAAATCCTAATGAGGTCCCTTGGGGGGGAGCGAGAGAGAGAGAGAGAGAGAGAGAGAGAGAGAGAGAGAGAGAGAGAGAGAGAGGAGCGTTCTTCAGTGTGCGGTGAGGAACGTGACAGAGCTCCTGTGGACACTGTTCCATCCTCATTAGAGCAGGGGAAGGATGCTGTTCTGCAGAGCCGGATCTGGTTCAAGATGTCACCGCACAGCAAAACCGTTACTCTTCATTGTGTGACACTCCTGCAGTGGTGAAGGACAGGCGGGAACGCGAGAGAGGGAAAACGAAATCGCTGGCAATGCAGCTGGTTAATGCACGCTGTTTGGATTATTATTATTATTTTTTTGTTGTTCATTCGCAGGAGAAGCTGGTGCAACAGCAGTAACTTCGGATCAAAATTAAACCATAAACTACAACCCATCCAAAGCGGCATCACATCTGACTTATAATCCGACGCCAATGCCTTGTTTCACCTGAGAAGGAAAAAGATCTATATAAATGTACAGGAGTAAATAAATAAGCTACCTAATCCTGTATATTTAGCCTCCTTATGGTTGTTGTCTATTTGACAGCCTGTATAATACACACTGATCAGCCATAACATTAAACACATCATGGCCACTGACAGGTGAAGTGAATAATTAACAGTTATTCGCCGAAGGCCAGGTAGGTGTCGCTGAATATGGACTATTCAGGCAGTGACATCCGCCAAGCCTGAGGCGAACTGAATCAGGATTATCATTTATTTTTTACCTATTTTTTTATTATGAGCATAAATGCGCTTCATAACACCATCCTTTAAAATGCATCCAGAGTTGTAGTGTACATTACGCAGAAAAGATTATAACGGCTAACAAAGATGTGTAAAGTTTATTTTTCCATTTGTAATCACACTTCCTGCTCCATCACAACGCGCGCTTCATGACAGCATCGATTAAAGGGCTGTGTCACCTTTAGAAACCTGACCATAGTGCGTAGCTATCTCATATTTTTGAGCTGGCATTGTGTTGAATTTCTAGGCAATCCGCGAATACTTGTCCGCCGTCTTGTTTCAAGCGTTATCCACCCAGTATAACGTCTACGTGCTGCTGCTTTTAGACGCCCACTTGCACCGGAATAACTTGCGTATGAAATAAGTTATCCCGGTGCAACCGCCCACAAAAAACTACCTGTTCCGGAACATCTTGTTTCGGGCGCAACTTGCTGTCTGAAGACAATCGGTGTCAAGTGAGGGTTTACGCGTGCGCAGATGCGTCCATCTGGATATTAGATCATTTCGCAGCAGAAGCCCAGTTCTTCTCCAGTGGCTGCGTGTGTGGTGTCCTTCTAGCTTCCAGTTTTCTAGTGATTTAAGAGTGACTGTGTAAACAGGTAGGAAAGTGGGCGTAACTTGCTCTGGGCTGAGGGCAACTTGTTCCCGTCGCCCATGTTAAAGCAGCTTATGGTCCCCCGGATAGCGAACCAATCCGATCACGCTGTTCCTGTGTAGCATATACTAACATCGATTATCTCCTTACCAAGAAGTAGGGCGTACTAGTTCTCCAAGGTGATGTGCTGGAAGTGTCATTTAGGCACTCGCGTACACGGATCCCAATTAAACTGTCCAAGTGACATAGACGATCGCCATAAAAAGTGAGATTTGTGACGCGACGATATAAACGATATCCCACAATATGAAACAATAGACGTTATACTATACACTGACTAAAGGACTGGATCTATTCATCTCCAAAACGGCAGGTCTTGGTATGCACTGCTAAACAGTCAGTCAGGTGGTGTTAATATTATGGCTGATTGGTGTAAACAGACAACTTTAATTGACCAGCTAGTCCTTTTTCCTTTAGCACTGTAACAACGGGACATGAGGCATGTCAGAAACACGTACACTCCAACAACAGTCATCACCGAGCAAAAATCCCTCAGACTCAACACCGCAAGCCTTTCTAACAGGGCGCTTTAGTGACTTGTGGATAGCGGCGTAATGTGGTGGAGTGCGCTACCGGTGCCTCCCGGTGGACAACGCAGACTTGAGAACACCAACATTCCGAGCTTATTATGTGCTTCCGAGCAAAGGCTGCCTTCACTGAGCCCTTTCTTCTCCCACGTGGATAGAAAATAAACACACGGCTCGACATCACCTGACTCCGTGAAAAAAAAAAAAAAAAACAGGAAGCAACGAGGAGTTCATCTTGAGGAATTTAAGGCAAGAGCAAGACTAATACTTTAGGCTATAGTCCTAATACCTGCTTCTGACTGAGCGTCTGAGCGTAAAGTACTCCCCACCTCCACCACCACCCCTCAAATGACTGACCTTTGCTTGGTAGGATATGAAAAGCTCAGTGTTTCCACTCATGGAGAGAAAGGGCGACAGTGTTTGAAGGGAGTTATTGAAGCCACGCTCTTTTACCACCGTATGTAAATCTGTGCATACACACCCCCAAGTTTTAGAGAGACCTCTTGCAATAAAACAAGGCTTATAAATTCATCAGCAGCAAACCAATATCTGAAATACTGCAGGTGGAAACGGATGGGAGATTCTTGCCAGTGCTTATTCTAATTAGGTCAACGCTCGTCCTAGCCGTCGACCTCTACCTTGATTTGACACAAGCTGGCAGACCCCCTACCTCTCCTGGCTGCGCTGAGACATCATACCGGCGAGCAAATCTTGAACGCGAGCGAGGATTCGGATTAGCTCGCCAGGGGTCTCGGCTTGTGCTGCCGACCTCATACATACACGCACGCAATTTCACAGAAGTGAATTTCACTTGTGGTTAGAAGTCGAGAAAACTCAGAGGCAAACCACAGTACTGGGAGGAAATCTGATCGACACCGTGACCTGTTCGGGGGACGGATGGAGCGAGTGTTGCCGAGACGCAGAAGATGGATGGGACTGAGGCAGTAATGCTTTTAAACCTGCAGCATGATCCGGGCAGCTGTGGACGGATAAAGCGTCAAAAAATAGAACTGGACAAATCTCAGGTGGCAGATATTTTGCCGAAATGGTAGAGAAACGGCTCTAATGGATGACGTATGAGAAAGGGGTCTGGAGGAGACAAGGAGGAAGTCTTGTCATGGACATACATGGGCTGTGAAAGTTAGGAGACACCAAGTACAACAGAAGGTTCAAACTGTGGCCTATTTACACCAGATGTGGAAGGTGGGACGAGGACTGCGTTCACCTGTATGTTTAGTTGGCGAGGTGGTGTAGTGTTTAGCACGAAGCTTCAGGGTGCGAGTCCTGGGCTCGACGACACCGTATCTGTGTGGAGTTTACGTTTCCCCCATGCTTGTGTGGTTTTCCTCCAGGTACTCTGGTTTCCTCCCACAGTTCAAAGACATGCACATTAGGCTAAGTGGCTGTTTCAAATTGCCCCTAGGTGTGAGAGTGAATGGTTGTGTGCGTTGGCCCTGCAATGGACTGGTGAGCTGTTCAGGGTGTACCCTGACTCTGTCAAGAGTCACATGAAATAGGATCTATGTAAATTATATTATAAACAACATACACACTATATATATATATATATATATATATGAAAAAAAAAAAAATCATAGTAAGGTTAGTACTACGGAAATAAGTTGCCACTGATGGACCCTTGAGCAAAAACTGCTCAATTATATGAATTAATTTTTTTTTTTTTTTTTTAATTAAATAAATAAATAAAAGAGTGAGTCACTGCAATTGAAAACACAACACAGTTTTATTTGTAATATTTTCGGGACCATCCTATCTGAGCATGAGTACTGGTATTTCTATAACCCTAAACACCTCACTGACTCATTTCCGGTAGCAGCGCTCACCGTCACACTTCACCGAGCTTGAGCTCTGGATCTCGACTCTTTAACAGCTCCAAGTTTGTTTGAGGGTCTCAGTTATTAAAAACGGGTGCATTTAAAAAGTGGTCATCTTGCCTAGACAAAGCTCAGCGAAAATGCAGAGCATCCTGCAGTAGAACCCTGACCGTGCCTCGGCTGTCACGTGATCATCGAAACATCTCAAGGGCATTTAATGTCCTTCCCTGGCCTGTGCATTCGCCTGATCCGTCACCCATCAAGCACTTGTGGGAGACCCCTCAGCTCGGACGCCGAGTACCAGCAGCACAGAACAGGCAGGAACTGATCATGGCATTGCAGGAGGCGTAGAGAAACATCCCACAGGACTACATACGGAGGCTCGTCAGATCCGTGCACAGACGAATTACGGCCTGCGTTAACTCAAATGGAGGTCATATTGCATACTGAACTTTGTTTTTGGGACGGACATTTTGTTGTGATTTTGGGAAGAAGAGGCGCCTCAGTTTTATTCAAAGTTGCAATATTTTGACACAGATTTTCGGCTGTTATTGATTAATCCTGTTCAAATGATGTATGAAACTGATTTTAATAATTTAATTGACCATTTCGTGATGAAAAATTAAAAATATATAATTTCTTCTGAGTGTCGCCTTTTCATTCGCAGTTAAGTATATACACCATCTACAGCCAGAACCCATCCCATAACACGGAGTTTCAATAAATCACACCCACATTACAGGCAATGTTTAAAGGAGCTTATCAAAAGTGATGCGTTGGTAGCTTCAATACAAAATTTTCTTGCCACAGTGAAATCCAGGAATGACAGTTCACCAAATAAATGATCAGTTCAACAAATAAATGAAGAAGAAAGTAGAGAGAGTGCGCGAGATCGAGTTCAGATCTATGCCTGAGCACCAATAAGGTAACTTACAGGGGCGCTATCATGTCATCATGAAAGGACTACTATGAAGCAGCATCCAGCTGTGCTTCACCCCTGCACGTATTAATCCCTCACACGCGCATGACGTGACTCATCCGGAACCTCCAGAGCTTTGGCGCCACAGCACTGCACCAGAGCAGGACTAAAATTAGCCAAAAAGAACGTCAAAACAGGTGGCGCGGACTGGAGCGTTTTAATAAAAGGCCTCCCGGGGCTTGTTACTCTCAGGTGAGAGCCTCCTAGGGGTAACGTACACCTACTCTTCACCAGAGCTCATACATCACCTCAGTGTTATTAATATTCCCCATGACAGATAAAGGCCAGAAAAAAAGAAAAGCCAGCAGAACAAGACTGTGCACCAAATCAGATACAACGCAATCAGAACGCGATCACACACCTGACAGGAGACGTTTATTTCAATGGTACGGCACAATAGAGCCGTAAAAACACGTCAATGTTCTCTTCCTAAATACAACAACAATGTTTTCTACCCAAAACTGAGGACTGACTTGGTGAGATTTCACAAGTTGGTTCGTCTTGTGTCGACTGTCGCGGAGCACGTCTCAAATTAGCTTAAAGTCCTTGAGTAGATGGATGTCGCCAAGCATTAGTGTTTACTTCCTTGGTGCGGGAGGCAAAATGCAGTAATGTAGCAGTTTGAGTACATAAACTGCTCTCATCATTAAGGGGACTTGACAGTAATAGCAGCTCAGCGCTCAAGTACGCTTAATCCTAAACAAGTGGCGGGGAAAAGCTGCACTACTTTTACATCCTCACCCGACTGCTTACAAAGACTTTCACATATCAATCAGACAGTTACGATCCCGTGATCCACCAAAAATAACTGATAACGTTCACTCAAGTTATATTCATCACTAACGACGGGACATCTGCAAACAGACACGGCACCAAGGTACTACATTTACCCTGTCGTCACTCACATGTCGTCCACAAACATAAACCACAAAGCCTTTACAGTTCAACCGGCTTTGATCATCGCTACAATTACTGTCTTCCACCGCTAATTATACGCAATCCACTTCAGAACTGTACGTCAACACCGTTTCCTGCTGTTGTAGTCCATCTGGCGTGCTGCGCGTTGAGATGCTTTTTCGCTCACCATGGTTGTAAAGCGTGCTTATGGTTACCGTCCTGTCAAATCAAACCAGTCGGAGCTTCCTCCTGTGGCCACGTTCCTCCTTGCAGAACTATCATTTCCAACACAATTTTTTTGTTGTTCTTCACGGAATTCTGTGTAAACCTTCGAGAAAATCCAAGGAGATGGGCAGTTGATTGGTACAGAGTGATACTCAAACCAACCCATCTAGCACCAATGTCATTACTGAGATCAATAATAAACATACAGTTAAAGCTCTCTTGGTTTATAATGAGAAAATCTATAAAAATACAAGAAATTAGGATTTTAGAACTCATGAAAAAGCCCTGTTTTGGAGCAGCCTTACACAGCATGGTTTTTAATGTTAACACTTGCCAGGTCTGTGGTCGCTGGTGCGCCAGTGCAGCTGTTTCCAGCAGTAGCTTCTTGTGTTGGGTCCCAAAGCCAAGAGTTTGCTTCAAGGCAGGCACGGAATCGCAACATTGCGGCTCGAAATGTTCGCAACATAAGACCGAATGCTCGGTTGGGGACCACTGGTCTCGGGTCCTACGCACCTGCTTCACCCACTTCTCACGTAATTCTGGATTCTTAAGAAACTTGAACAAGCGGTAACCTTTCTCACGGGTATTTCAACAACACCCGGACACACAACGCTCCGGCATTTCCGGAAAAAATTTAAAATACATGCGCAGATCGAAACGTTTGGTTGTCGACAACACAGGAAAGGAATCGAGGCGTGTTCAAGTAGACAAGTTGGTATCGAGTCATTTTATCGACAAAAATCACACAAAAGACGCAGAATTTATCGGGGAAATAATGTTGCATTTAATTGTTGTGAATACGCCCAAGACAAACAGCCAGGCTTGAAATTCAGCATCATCTGCACTTTAACATCTTTAAAAGTGGAGATCCACACTTATCCAAATGTCACACGCATATGTGCCACCATCATTGGTAATGAGTGCACTCGCATTTCACAGAAAATGTCTTTGTTTAGTAAATGGTTTTTACCCCTCATCCAGTTATGACTGGAGGGGGATTGTCGTTGGCTTGGCGGGTGAGCGGCGTGACAATAACTTTGTCCCGGCCATTGCTCGGCTCATATGCATGATAGCTTTCTGAAATTTTGCGTAGGCACTCCCTATGACCTAAACCTCTGCGTGGAGTAGCTCATTTGCATATGTGACCTTTTTAACTCGGCACAGTGACCCTAAACATATAAAGTTTGTCCTGAGCTTCAGGCATCCTGGCTGAGGGGTTTTGGCGTTCTATAAAACGGCTATGTTTCTTCTTGAGGAGAAATAAGTTTTCGAACACCACTGAAACGACAGTAAGTTATATTATGGCTGCTTCTTTACTGAAAACATTTCTGGAGCTCCGCTTTTAGGCAGTGCCGAATATTTATATTATACAGTGAGTCAAAGCATGATGGAGGGGATGGTTAGGATTATGTGTTGCGAAGTTGAAATTACCAAAACAGCCATCACCCTACAACTAAGTAGTTTCTGTGTATTTGATTTAACATCTTTAATTTAAGAATTTAGCCTTGATTCAATCATTCCGACTCTAAATCACTAACTCAACCTAATATCGCACTACAAGCACAAAATATTTTGGGCTAAAATAAATCAAGCTGTTAGCTTTAATGCTACTAATTAAAACAACTATCAGATACAGAAATCCTAAAAAACACTACAGTTCCCATAAGATTTACTTACTTTACTCTCTGATTTTATTATATAAAAACTTGACCCCCGGAGAATCTTCTGAGCCTGTGTGAACTGATGGCTTCCCAAGGTGGAATAAATCATCAGTTCACCATGACGGTGGTCGTGGTGTGTTTCTCGTAACATGGCCTTTCATATAGTACCAAGTTGCTCTTCTTTTACAAAAACTAAACAACTACAATTTCACATTCTGTGAAACCACGGACACGACTCCATATATACCATCCTCCATAACTGCACTTCGCTTTGGTGGTTACTGCTCAGACCATGCAGTATCAGTTAAGAACAAACAAAACAAACAGACACAACCTTCTCTGCACACAGAACACCAACCTTTCTTCTTCAATCTGAATGGGTTTGTCACATCCAGTATTCGGGATGATGCTTGATATTTTCTTTTTTATACGAGCTAGCTGGACCAACTGCCAACTGAGGTCAACACTTTTAACACACATGACAAAAAGCAAGGACAAAATCGCTGAGGTTGTGAATTGGAGCTTCAACACATGTTTTAACCCCGTTACACCTCTGTACCCCTGGATCATGGATCATGCAGTATACAGACATTGTGGGTGAGAAAAAGCTGCAATCAAACAAAAACAAACAAAAAGCTCCAATCAACGACTTCAGTAATTTTTTTCTTCACATAAAATAAAAACTCAATTTTATAAACAAAAACTTTATTTGAACTTCACTTAAAATAAAATATCATCAAATTAACGTTAATAAAATATAAAATTTTCAACTACGCCATACACATACTTAGAGTAAAACACTAAACGGAATTAAAAACCTCAAGTATACTCCTAAACATTAACTCAACACTGCCTACCAGCCAATCAGCATCAACTCAGCAATGCATAACAGCCAATCAGCATCGCACTGTATACAAACATTGGACTGACGCTGTCCAGCTGTGAAAATTCTTCCCCATGATTTCTTGAGTACAGCGTTCCACTCACACGGACCTCCGCTAATAAAAGATATATTACTGAACTCTTATTTGATTGGTCAGTAGTTTTGCTAGAACAGCTGATCATGGTTCTGAGAGTAATTCAATCAAAAGGTTTGTATTCATGCACAAATATATAATAATGTAAATCTTATAATGATCCAATAACTGATCACAAGTGATCCCACTGAACAATCACCGATCACCAATGATCCCGCTGACCAATCACCAATGATCCCACTGACCAATAACTGATCACCAGTGATCCCACTGAACAATCACCTATCACCAATAATTCCACTGAACAATCACTGATCAAGAATGATCCCACTGAACAATCACTGATCAAGAATGATCCCACTGAACAATCACTGATCCCCAGTGATCCCACTGAACAATCACTGATCCCCAGTGACTAATCACTATCACTGATCCCCAGTGATCCCACTGACCAATCACCATCACTCATCCCCACTAAATTATCATTGATCCCCACTGACCAATCACCATCACTGATCACCAGTGATCCCACTGTCCAATCACTGACCACCACAGTCCAATAACTGAACACCAACGATCCCATGAACAATCACTGATCACTCTGACCAATCACTGATGCTCACTGTCCAATCACTGATCACCACTAATCCCACTGACCAATAACTGATGCCACTGATCACTGATTATGAATACTTACTGATTCTTTCTGTCTGCATTCTTGACTAAAAGTACACTATTTCGTAAAAGCAGAGAAGTTTAGTTTGCGGTACTACAACCAAAGATGACTTGTTTCTATAAGAAAAAAAAAAATTTACTTAAGAAATGCTTAAAATGTTATCTATCGTACTTTAAATTTCTAAAACCTTTTGCTGATTGAATTAGTTTACTGAGGGACATCTGTAATAAAATGTCTACACGATGAATATATTTTCATCGGGATTGTAGTTCTTAACCTAGATGCTTGAGTGACATGGTCATGTGATTACACCATTCCATACAGCATGGCATCCAAACCATCCACTAGCCGTCATCTGCAAAACGTCAGTACTATTACTAGTGCATGAAAACTTTAAACCCTGCAATGTAATAAAAACATTAGAGATCTTTGAGACCTCCTGGACTATTTAAAGTCTTGCTCTTGGTTGATCTTTGTTGGTTGACAACTGGAGAGGGGGTCAGTGGTTTGAATGGTCATATAGCAAGACGACGACATAAAAGACAAGCTGTTCTGCTAAACAAAGGTTAACGAAGGATAAACGTAATTTTTTGTAGTGGCAGTGGGAAGTCAAAGTCCTGACTTTAATCCAAGAGAAATGTGAGTGGTAGGTTTAGGCGGTAGGACTGTAGAGATTTCCTATACCGTTTATACAGCAAAGGTAAAAATATACACATACATTATCCCTGAATCACCATGGTTACACAGTCGCAACATGGGGGAGCCAGCATCACAGCAGAGGGCTTGGCTGCAAGCCAGCTTTGCTACCGGTGGTGCATACAAAGATGATGAGTGTAAAAAATAATTAATCTTAATTTTAGCTTTCAAAATTTCTTTGAGTTGTTGCTCAACGTTCCTAAATTTTCCTGAGGTCTCAGGTGCAGAGGTAAACACATAACCTTTATGGAGGTTACATAAGAAAAAAGAAAAAAGTCAGAAGTTATCTGACATCATTGTCAAGTTCAAAAGTGTGTAAGCAGTAGAAAAAATTGAGTGAGCGCTATTTACGTTGTGTGTGTTTGAACATGTAGAGCAAAAAATGCTCATGCAAGTTTTGAGACTAATTAAACACCATAAACAGTCTTTGTCAGAAGTAATCCTTATGATAAGAAATACCATCAGACAGTCTACATACCATCAGACAGACTACATATCATAAACACCATCGAACAGTCCACATACCGACGTACACACCATCATACAGTCTACATACTATCGTAAAGTCTATAAACCTTTGTAAACACCATCGTACAGTCTTCATACCACCGTACAGTCTACAAACCTTTGTAAATACCATCAAACAGTCTGCATACCATCGTACACTCTACTTACCATCATACACACCATCATACAGTCTACATACCACCATAGTGTACAAACCATTGTAAATGCCACTTCACAGTCTACATACCATCGTACCGTCTACAAACCTTGGTAAATACTATCGTACTGTCTACACACCATCATACAGTCTACAAACCTTTGTAAATACCATCGTACAGTCTACAAACCTTTGTAAACACCATCGTACAGTCTACACAATAGCATACAGTCTACAAACCTTTGTAAATACCATTGTACAGTCTACATACTATCGTACAGTGTACATACCATCATACAGTCTACAGCCCTTTGTAAACACTATTCCACAGTCTTCATACTTTCATACAGTCTACAAACCTTTGTAAATACCATCGTACAGTCTACATACTATCGTACAGTCTACATACCATCGTACAGTCTACATACCATCGTACAGTCTACATACCATCGTACAGTCTACATACTATCGTACAGTCTACAAACTTTTGTAAACACCATCGTACAGTCTTCATACCACCGTACAGTCTACAAACCTTTGTAAATACCATCAAACAGTCTGCATACCATCGTACACTCTACTTACCATCATACACACCATCATACAGTCTACATACCACCATAGTGTACAAACCTTTGTAAATGCCACTTCACAGTCTACATACCATTGTACCGTCTACAAACCTTGGTAAACACTATTCCACAGTCTTCATACTTTCATACAGTCTACAAACCTTTATAAATACCATCGTACAGTCTACATACCATCGTACTGTCTACATACCATCGTACTGTCTACATACCATCGTACTGTCTACAAACCTTTGTAAACACCATCGTACAGTCTACTAACCTTTGTCAACACCATCGTACAGTCTACACACTATCATACAGTCTACATTCATTCATTCATTTTCTGAACCGCTTATTCCTAATTAGGGTCGCGGGGAGGCTGGCGCCCATCTCAGCCGAC
>JBCNYH010000012.1:50833928-50863253 GCA_039654325.1 Tandanus tandanus
ATATTACAGCATCGGACATTGCCTTCGCTAATTTCCACACCTCTATAAAGTTACTCTTAGTAACCTCTGACTGACGATATATCATACCGTATCATATCATATCATATCACATATCATATCACATATCATATATCACATATCATATCACATCATATCACATATCATATATCATATCATATATCATATCTTATCATATCACATATCATATCATATCATATTGTATCATATCACATCGTATCATATCATATCACATATCATATATCATATCATATCGTATCGTATCATATCATATTATATCATATCATATCACATATATCATATCATATCATATCGTATCATATCATATTGTATCATATCATATTGCATCATATCATATCATATCATATTACATATCATATCATATCGCATATCATATATCACATTTCATATCATATCGTATCGTATCATATCATATCATATCATATATCATTTCATATCATATCATATCGTATCATATCATATCATATCACATCATATCATATCATATCACATATCATATCATATCATATCACATATATCAAATCATATATCATATTATATCATATTATATCATATCATATCATATCGTATCATATCATATCGTATCATATCATATCATATCATATCATATTGTATCATATCATATTGTATCATGTCATATCATATCATATCATATTACATATCATATCATATCGCATATCATATATCACATTTCATATCATATCGTATCGTATATCATATCATATCATATATCATTTCATATATCATATCGTATCGTATTGTATCATATCACATATCATATCACATCATATCACATATCATATCACATATCATATCGTATCATATCATATCGCATATCATATCATATCACATATCATATCGTATCATATCATATCGCATATCATATCATATCACATATCATATCATTTCATATCGTATCATATCATATCATATATCATATTACATATCATATCATATCACATATCATATCATATCATATCATATTACATATCATATCATATCACATATCATATCATATCATATTACATATATCATATCGCATGTCATATCATATCACATATATCATATTATATTACATATCATATCATATCGTATCATATCATATCGTATCGTATCATATCACATCATATCACATATCATATCGTATCGTATCATATTACATATCATATCATATCACATGTCATATCATATCACATATATCATATTATTTTACATATCATATCATATCATATCGTATCATATCATATCGTATCATATCACATCATATCACATATCATATCGTATCGTATCATATCATATCATATCATATCACATATCACATTTCATATCATATCATATCATATATATCATATTACATATCATATCGGATATCATGTATCACATTTCATATCATATCGTATCATATCATATATCATTTCATATCATATCTTATCGTATCATATATCATTTCATATATCATATCATATCACATATCATATCATATCATATCATATCATATTACATATATCATACCGCATATCATATATCACATATATCATATCACATATCATATCATATCATATCATATTACATATATCATATCGCATATCATATATCACATATCATATCATATCGTATCATATCATATCATATCATATTACATATATCATATCGCATATCATATATCACATATCATATCATATCGTATCACATATATCATATCATATCATATTTCACATATCATATCATATCATATATCTCATATATATTATATTATATTATATATCATATAACTTATATCGTATCATATCACATATCATATCATATATCATGTCATATATCATATTATATAATATCACATCATATATCATATCACATAGCATATCACATATCACATTTCATATCCTATCATATCATATCATATAAAAAAAAAAATGTGTTTTGGCGCGGGGAGTGAGCTGCACCTTCCCTTCCTCCACCTTCATGGCTGAAGTGCCCATGAGCAAGGCACCTAACCCCCAAGTGCTCCCCAGGCACCTCAATGTGTGGCAGCCCACTGCTCCAAGTGTGTGTGTGCTTTGTTTATGTGTGTGTGCTCTCAGAGGCAATAATTTCCCTTAATGATTAATACAGTATATCAAAATCAAATTCAAATCACATCACATATATCACACATTATATCACATATTATATCACATATCATATACTCCGCAGGCTAGATATGGCCTATACGATTCCCCCTCTGTGTTCAAGTAAGGTATCATCTGAAAGCTCATTCAGAGTGCTCTGTAAAAATAATTTAAGATGGGCAATATGTAAAGCATTTGATGACCAAGGTCTGTCATGTGACACCAGCCCCAAAACACATGGGACTATCGGATTCATGAACAACCGGGACCATTTTTTGTTTTGGTGGAAATTGTGGAGGATAAATCTACTGATATTATTTTTAATGTGTTACCACATCCAAGACACTTCATCTGATACCAAATTCGTAGACCTGTTTCCTCGTGAAGCTAAGATATTAAATATTCAAAACCTGAGGGGTACGCCCCAATTTCAGTGATTTGTATCCCTGGGTGTTCTCCATTTTGATATCATCAGGCAATATTTGGTACCAAATGAAAACTAATCCAACTGGCTATGTACTATAAAGCTTCTTAACACACATTTTAGCACATCAATAAAATTATTGTACTTTTAGTCTTCATACTTTACTCTACTTTTATTGCAAAATGTGAATCAAGCGTATCATAAAGATGGCTCAGGAATCTTTACAAAATGCAATTTTTGTATCAGAATTGTTAATATTTCTCAGAGTGTGAAATAATCAAGTCATTTTACACAGCGTAAGAATAGAGGTAAGTACATGTACAACATGTGGAATAAGAATCAGAATACTCTATTGATCCTGAAGGAAATTGTGTGCACACAGTTGCTCCATTCCAAATGTATAACAGTGGATGTTGTTGCTATATGGAGGAGTTGTACAGTTTAATGGCCACAGGTAGGAATGATTTCCTGTGTCGTTCAGTGGTGTATTTAGGTGGTATCAGTCTCTCACTGAACGTGCTCCTGTGACTGATCAGCAGGTTGTGAAGCAGGTGGGAGGTATTGTTCAATATTGTCCTTATTTTGGACAAAATTCGCCTCTCCGACACTACCCATCAGAGAGTCCAGCCCCATCCCCACAACGTTACTGGCCTTGTGGATCAGTTTGTCCAGTCTGTTGGCATCTACAACCCTCAGCCTGCGGCCCCAGCATGCAACAGCATAGAAAATAGCCCTGGCCACAACAGACTCATAGAACATCCTAAGCAGTGTTTAGCAGATTTTGAACGACCTTATCTGCCTCTAAAAATAGAGACGGCTCTGGCCCTTTTTGTAAAGTACAGTTGTGTTTTTAACCCAACTTTTTTTTTTGTTTATTTTATTGTCAATCTGAATTCCAAGGTATTGTAATCCTCCACCATTTCCACATTGACTCCCTGGATGGAAAAAGGGGTCGCTGGTGTTTTGGATCCCCTGAAATCCACAATCAGTTCATTGATCTTTGTCATATTAAGCTGCAGATGATCTGCTCACACCATGTGACGAAGGAATCCACAGCAGTCTGATACTCCATCTCATCACCTCCACTGATACATACAACTACAGCAGAGTCTTCAGAAAACTTCTGAAGCTGCAGGTCTCTGTGCAGTAGCTGAAATCCATCATGTAGAGGGTGAAGAGAAAAAGGGAGAGGACGGTCCCTTGTGGTGCTCCGGTGTTGTTGACCACTGTGTCCGACACGCAGTGCTGCAGGCGCACATACTGCGGACTTCCAGTCAGGTAGTCCACAATCCAGGACACCAGAGAGGCATCCACCTAAGCCTGAGTCTACAGAGGGTCCCAGTATTGTGGAAGACATCATGTCTCATTCCTGTTCCAAATTTAACACGTCCCAGTGGTCCCCAAGATTACAGACCCTGTAATCCTGGTGAGAGCACATTCAGTGGGAGAGTGATACCACCTAAATGTACCACTGAACGCCCTGTGGCCTTTAAACTGTACAACTCCTCCATATAGCAACAACATCCACTGTTATACATTTGCATTTGCACAACATTTACATTCTACTGTTTATCATATTATTATACTGTACATATTACTCACCGACAGGATTAATTCTGTATCTGTTTATATAGATATTAGTAACTTCTAATTTTAGACTTACTTATATCTAGCCCGTGGAGTAATATCGTATAATATCACATGTCATATCATATCACATGTCATTCATTCATTTTCTGAACTGCTTACTCCTGTTTCGTAGGCTGGAGCCTATCTCATAACAGGCAAACTCCACACCTGGGACTCAAACCCAGGACCTTCTTGCTGTGCTGTGGACATGCTAACCACTACACCAATGTGCAGTCCACAAGATTATAAATATTCTTCCATTCACTCACTCATTTGCTGAACCGCTTAATTTTACTATTAGAGTCACGGAGAGGCTGGAGCCTATCTCAGCCAACACTGAGAACTGAACACTGCGAAGGCAGGGTACACCCTAAACTACTTGCCAGTAGAGCAAAGCCAACACACACACAACCACTCACACTCAGATCTAGGGGCAATTTGGAACAGCCAATTAACCTAATGTGCATGTCTTTGGACTGTGGGAGGAAACCTGACTACCTGGAGAAAAGTAGAGTACCTGGAGGAAACCCGCGCAAGCATTAGGAGAACACGCAAACTCTACATAGAAATGCGCTCACCGAGTCTGGGACTGAAACCCAGGGCCTTCTTACTGTGATATGGTTGTGATATGGATATGCTAACCACTACACCACCGTGGTTGTACTAACTAACCCTGATGGCGGAGACTGTGTAGTCTATATATCTTATAGGATGAGCCCCTGTCACACACTGACGATTTAGCCAGCGTGTGACGATGTATGGGAAATTTGGTGAATACGCTGGCGTACGTCGAGTAAGTTATGGGTAAGTTTTGTGTAAGTTACTGCACACTGGTATACATCATAGTATGGAGAGCTCATAGAAAAATTTTGTGCATGCATATGCTAGCATATGACTTCCGCATACGCTGACTTTAAGTTACTATAAGCTGATACGAGTTATGCGATCTTTCACACGTTATTTGTAGGTTACACATAATATAAGTTGAATATAATTTCTAGTACATATTGTACTGTGTATGATTTTGTATGTGACAAATAAATTTGAATTTGAATTTGAATTAGTGTACGTTGAACCTACATATAACTTATACCAACAAATGCCTAGCGTGTTGGCATCGTTTAGGGCAAAGCTTGGCATCCCGCGGCTACAGTGCCGCATGCGGCTCTTTCATCCCTCTGCTGTGGCTCCCGTGGCTTATGTTGCCACCAGACAAGTAACTCATTTTGAGCCCCAGTAAGCTACCAATAGAATCTATGAAGAAAAACGTTTCTGAAGAAGAAGGAACATTGAATGTGTCGTGGACAGATTCATTTGCTTTCACTGCTGACAAAACGGGTTTAAGGGGAAAGATAAAATCAAAAGAAAGAAAGATCAAAAGAAAAATCAAACGTTGAAAGACATTTCCAGAATAAAGTTCTGTTCATTATGGAATGAAGTATTGCGATCTCTGGATGCATGACAGAGTCCGGTGGCTGTCCACATTTTAGGTGCTGAAACGGTTTGCTATGTGCCTGGGGCACATAAAAACTTTTCTGGAATGCAAAGGGGAAAGGAAGCACAGCCCTGCAGATTCTAGAGGAGGTTTTGGCATTTGAGCGCAAGATGACATTGTTTGCCAGAGATGTACAGAGAGGTACGCTGCTTCATTTCCCCTCTTTGTGTTTGATGCATGGAGTGCCATTCCCAACACTTTTATAAACATGAAAAGTATGCATTTGGAGTCCTGTCGATCTTTGGATCCACATACTTGTGTCAGCAGGTTTTTTCCATCATCAACTACATCAAAAGTATACATCGCACCTCTCGCAGATGAGAGCTTGCAATCCTGCGTGAAAATGAAAGTGCCATCTTACAACACTGATATGGAGACGCAGTGCAGTGAAGTGCAGGTGCAGAAATCATATTAACCAGGTGAAAGAAATCATTTAATGAGCTATTATTTTGAAAATATATATTTTTATATCGGCCCCTGAACTAATGTAGTTATATGATAACACAATGATGGCACACTGAAATAGACATTAACATATAAAGTGACAATTTTTGTTTGCCCTTATTAATGACAGTGAATATGCTGCTGCTGTGAGATTTTACAATGTCGGTGAACTACGATTTCTTCGGCATGACGATGATGTTGATACTGCAATGTCTACTGCGGATCTGATTTGAATCAGCGAGCGGCTGCCTTCTATATGTCATGTGATCGATCGTCTGGGATACACTGCTCCATAAGTTAGATTATCGTTGGTCATAAATTGCGAACACTGCCAACACGCTAGGCATTAGTTGATATAAGTTATACGTAAGTTCCAAGTACGCCAGACATTATATTCAATTTATGAGTAGCTTACAAATAGTGTGTGTGAACGATCGCATAACTTACCTACAACTTATGCCAACTTACCTACAAGTTATGGCCAGCATATGCAGAACGTATGAGTCATACGCAAGGATACCTCATACGCAAGGATACCAAGTTATGGGTAAGTTTTGTTAACTTACACAAAACTTACCCATAACTTATTCAATGTACGCCAGCACATTCCCCAAATTTCTCATACATCGGCATACGCTGCCTGAATCGTCTATATGTGACAGGGGCTTAATCTCTCACCTCATATTAGGCATGCTGGTAAACCAGTTTTGTCAGCAGTGAAAGCAAAATAATCTGTGTATGATGCATTAAACATTCTTTTATTGTCAGAAACCTTTGTCTTCCCAGATTTATACATTGCTCACTTACCGGGGGTCAAAATGAGTCATTTGTCGGGCAGCAATATAAGCCACAGGAACTACAGCAGAGGGACAGGTTGCCGACCTCTGCCCTAAACGCTGCCAATACGCCCATAATACGCTAGCTGTAAGTTAGAAAGGCGTTCAGTAAAAGTTCTGTGGTCGTCCGGAACACGTCAGGCATGTCTACATATGTCAATATAAGCTGGAGATAAGTTTGATATAAGTTAGCTATAAGTTTTCAATAGGTTCTGGATAAGTTACTAATAAGTTGAAGCATACATTCAAAACTGGAATAATATCGATAGTTCAGCATATGTCGGCATTTTATAGAAATTTGTCATATGTCGCATAATTTCTGCAAATCATTAATATGTGACAGGGGCTATATCTATGTACAGGAACATTGGTGTGTGCCACTCATGCAATAATCATTCAACTTATCTGATGCTAAGGGTGGATAAGTCGGCTCATAATTGGCTGGTGGATTTCCACCAATCAGAAATGAGAAAATATTTTGAATGAATAATAATTCTCATTAACAGCTTTAATTACACCAGCATTATGTAGAAGCACACATCTTTATAAAGGATAGCAGCATTATTTCTGTAAATAGTCATCATGTGGGTGGAAAAAGCAGGAAGTGTTAATCAAATCATCGACCAGTAAAAACCTTTTTGCCCTCGTCAAGTCACATCCAAAGACCGTGCTGTCCAAAAAACAAACAAAAACATATAGTAAGCTGTTATTGTTTGCATCCAAAGCTTTTGCTCGAAGTCTGAACACAAACACATGTATCGAATCCCAGAGTGAACGACTGCAGATGATTAGTTTATCGAGCATATTTCACTGAATCTTTGGCACGTGTACAAGTCTATTGCTAATTCCAGCTTGGTGAGATATTCTATTAAAAAAAAGGCATACCATTAGATCAATACCAAAGAGATCCAGCGTAAATATCACGTGTGTATGTGTGTGTGTGTGTGTGTGTGTGTGTGTGTGAGGCTGGATTTAGATGCCGTGCTATGTTGCAGGCTTTGATGAGAGCAATCAGGCGTCTCCGAAAAATCCACGTGGGCAGCACAAAAGCAGCCTCGCAGTAATTGCTAGTTATTAAAGCTCGTAATCACCCCCAGCGCGCAACGAGCTGTAATGAACTTCACTGATGGACCTATCTCAGAGGATATGAACGTATTGTACATGCAAAAGCAGAAGAGGAAGAGAAAAAGACAGACAGAGAGCATGAGAAAGGAGGGAGAGGTGCATCTTAATTTGAGAGTGCAGTGGCACAGGAGTGAAAGTGATTCTCTCTCTCTCACTCTTTCTCTCTCTCTCTTTCTCTCTCTCTGTTTGCCTGTTATGGTCCTTCAGGGAAGTAATCAACTTGTAACCCCAGAAGTGTGTTTCCCCTGATTGGCACTCGAAGGGAATCAAGACGTCATTTGGTTTGAAATGCGGACGCCCATGCACATAACATCCGCGCACGTCCACCCACAAGTGTCTTCCAAACCCTGAAACAGCCCCCGAACACCTATTTTCTCTCAGTGAGTTGAAAGGTCTCCTTGCCATTATTTCTCTAGGAGAACTTTTAACGTGAGGAAGAAGCCTCAGGGTTTACAGAGAATATATATTCATATATATACAAAAACACTGATCAGCCATAACATTAACACCACTGGTCTGAATCTCGGCAGTTCCATACCCAGCAAGCTGCAATGCACTGTGTGTTCTGACTCCTTTCTATCAGATCCGGCATTAACAGTTTCAGCAGTTTGTGCAACAGAAACCAGTTCACTGGTTGCTCTTGCTTGCACCAACTTTAGTAGGTACTTACCACTGCATACCAGGAACACTCTCAAGACCTGCCATTTTGGAGATGAATTGATCCAGTCTTTTAGCCATTACAATGTGACCCTTGTGGGATTCACTCCAATCCTTACACCGGCTCATTTTTCCTGCTTCCAACACGCCAACTTCAAGAACTGACTGTTCACTTTCTGCCTAATACAACCCACTTCTTGGCAGATTTCACTGTAACAAGATAATAACTGCTTATTAACCAACCGTGAAATCTGTAAAGAAAAAAATCTCAACCCGAGGTCTTTAAGGGGTTTGGAATAACAGCGAAGGGCTGAGATTTATATGTACAGAGAGTAAAAGGTAAAGTCTGTTGGTCCTTTTACACCCGAGCCTTCTGGCTCATCAAGCCAGAGCTCATCCCAGTTTCTGTGGCAACTAGGAGTTTAACTCCTCCAGGATGGGATGCCAGTCCATCACAATTTGCCTTCCTAGTATTTTAAAATTTCCCAATGATACTGCTGAGTGGATAGAGATACACTTGTGGTTGAGACCTTGCCCTCTGATCTTAGCATGGTGGGGGTCTGATGGGGATTGAAACCCATTACAAGCCCAGCACCCTAACCACTACACCACCAGCTTAGTGCGAGTAAACAAGGTTAATAAGCAGTTTATTTTGTTTCATTTTAAAATAGCGGCCTGTGGAGACAGGATGTATACGCAAGATGAGAAGTTTATTGTGAACTGTTAATGCAAGAGATAACAGCTGAAACAAGGAAGGATATTGCTAATGAACTGAGCAAAATGAGCACGAGGCAAAGAAAATACCAAGAATATTGAATATACTGAAAACTGGAAAACCAGAACACAAGAAGGAAAACCAAGGCTGATGCCGTGATGACTGGTGATAAGCGTAACGCTCCACACATCGGTTATTTAAGGAGAGAGCTTAAATCCATTTCCTGATTGGGCCCACAAATGCCGCCCACTCTGGAAAACACAATTTGCCAGTGAATCAGAAGTGCCGTTGTTACACTAACAAAGCCCTCACAGAAATTGATGAAGACTGAAGCAGGCAAGTAACAGCACCTGAAGTGAATTAAATAAGTCCACCATATTCAGGGCAGTGGTGGCCTGGTGGTAGGGTGCTGGCTTACTGATCTGAAGGTTGGGGGTTCAAGCCCCACTATCACTAAGTTTTCATTGCTGTCCTGGGTTATCAAAGACCAGCCCTGTCTCTCACTGTCTGTGGTGAGAGGCATGTAAAAGAACCATTGCTGACTTTCGTAAAGAGTAGGCTGCATAGCCGTCAGTGTGTTTCTGCCCTGCGATGGCCTGGCGAGCTGTCCAGGGTGTACTCTGCCCTCGCCCAGAGTCGGTTGAGATGGGCGCCAGCTTCCCCGCGACCCTAATTAGGATTAAGTGGTTAAGAAAATGAATGAATGAAATAACCTCGTTTAATAAGTGACAGGTAGTGTTCGGCATGTTTCCGTTACAGTGAAGCTTCTAAAGATCAGAGTGCAAATTGCAGCTAGCTAACAGCTAATATGCAGGATGACACACACTGGTCCATATGCTATTTATTACCTGTGTATTGACCAATCAGATTGCATGAACTGTTGTTGCCATATAAAAATCTATATTTATAAAAATCAGTTCTCACTTGACCCTGTAGAAGAAGTGAAGGTAGAGGAGGAAGGAGATGGAGGAAGTTGCACAATAAAGTGACCCAAGTGTCAGCGGTCATATTAATGAACTTAATTTGTCATTCAAATTTAATTAAGGTTGTCGTAATTCATCAGCACCTCCACCCCCCACCCCCCACCCCCCATCCTTTTATGGTTTTGTCCAGGGAATTTGAAGGCTTCAGAAAGATGAAGCCATTTTAATTGCGTAGTGAGCGAGCAACACAGCAGCGAATTCACACATGCGTCAGCGTTTTCCCCCCTCACTGCTACTATTTACTGAGATTCATTAATGCTGATGCATTCGATATTTCCCTCCATTCCTACTCTCACGCTTAATTCTCACACCAGCGACTGTCATCTGTCAGGCACACAAATTCAACTTTGAAGGCGGCACAGATGTAACACAGAGTCGCATAAATGCTCGTTCACAAGGACGTGGACTCGTCTGCATCTCAAACCAGATCTGATTGCAAACCGGCACTGATTTCACAAAGACTTTGCTTTACTGGATTCAGCAGCACCCACTCCATTTAACTCGCCCTCCTTCCAATCAGAGGGTGCATCCGCCTTACAGAACACAAGATGGCCGCCGACGTCGACACGCTATCAAAACATCACACTTTCTGTGTGGAGGTTCGCAGTGAATAGAACCCCTCTTTGAAATGATAATACGCGCTGGAACAAATGAAACACTGCCCCCATTCAGTACCAGATCTAAAGGTGGCTTTGTCACGACGCCATGCTTTTTCTCCAGCACGCTGAGAGAGCATCACTGACGGAACGGTTGCAAGGAAGTACACCTGTGTTCACCGACAATTTGCACGTGGACGACCCCAACGTCCCTCCCTCCTGCCAACCCCCTAGACTTCTAAGGGCACAAATATGCCATGTAAATATGCAACATGTAACCATGTCAATTTCAGAGCAGTTTACACTATCCACCGTGGACAAGACGACTAAGGTATATCTTGTTCTGCCTCTCTCTCTCTCTCTCTCTCTCTCTCTCTCTCTGTCTCGTCCAGAGCAGGAAAGACGAAGGAGGGAGGAGGCGGAAAGAAAGCGAGGATAAAAATAGAATCCATTACTCCTTTATTACAGCCTATGGTCTGTTGCTAGGCAATGGTATCAGATTAACACTAATTATCATTTTATCACACTTTCTCCCCACCCTCCCTGACATTCTTTCCCCCCCCCCCCTCTAAGTCTCTTTCTCTTTCTTCAGCTGAAGCCTGAATTTTCAATTTGACCAATTGCACTGAAGGGCCGTCGAGTCCACTTATTAAACTCTCTGTGTTGAGAAGCGTTTCATTTGCAGGGATTATGAGAGGAGAGTTAATGAATATAGAGAACACAGTGTCGGGTTCCCTCAATCCCTTGGAAATGGATATTAAAAAGAGAGAGAGAGAGAGAGAGAGAGAGGAGGGAAGAACAAGAAGAAGAAGAAGAAGAAGAAAAAAGCTCAAAGCCTGAATTCTAAACGTTATTGCACCTTTGCAAACGTATCCAGTTGTTCTGGTAATAACCGAGTGCTGACAAGCAATGGTTCTTTTACTTCTTTGGGAAATGAGTCTCGGTGCTAATTAAAGGAAAGTTGGAGGTGGCATTTAGGAGGCGTCCTGTATTCAATATGTGAAGGGAAGAGAGGATGCTGTAATGCGCCTCCTCCTCCTCCTCCTCCTCCTCCTGCGCTCCGTGTGATTTATTCCTGTGGAACTCTGTGGCACCGGAGTAGGCCACAGCTCGAGGGCACGCACGCACATTGTTCCGATCCTGCCCATTGTTTCTCAGCACAGGCCAGTAATGAGAGTGTGCTGAGGAGCCGAGCGCAGCGCTGCTGTCAGCGTAAAGAATGCAGGCACAGCAAGTCACACACACACACACACACACACACACACACACACACACACACACACACAGTTGCAGGGGTGCTTTTGTGCTCACACTGACATACAGAGACACACACACACACACACACACAAAATATGTGCACAATTGCACAAGTCTAGACAATTTTTTTAGAACAATTAATGCATTGATGGTTTTATGCACAAACACACCCACGCACACACACTCATAATACACGAATACACCGACTATATTGTCTAAACGCTTATGCAAATGAGCACATTCAAGCACACACACACACACACACACACACACACACACACACGTGCATAAGAAGAGAGGTAGTGAAGCAGAGCACCCATATTGCGCATTTCTTTCCCAGCTTCTTTTCCCAAACATTAAAACATGCTCTCACAGCTTCTGTCTGTATTAAAAAATATGACACTATGATCAATGTGTACATTCGAGAGCACATATGAGCCTGACATCACGACAGATCACTGGTTTGCTGTACAGCGCTTCCCCTCATCCAATTATATGTCTGAAACAGGAAACTTTAGAAACCCGGCTAACTGAATGTCATGTTCAATGTTAAATAAAGCTTCATCAATTTTCTTTAGGATGTATTCTGCATAACATGGAGATATATGAAGCTCCAGAACTGCACACATTAAAAAAAAAAATTAATAAATTAAACCCAACACCAGTGAGATTCACATGCTGGGCGACTTTAAATCATCCAGTCTCTCTGCTGTGAGCTTCCTTTAACTCTTAGTCCAATTAGGTGCTTGGGAATGCATCATGGACCCACTAATATGCATGAGTGTTATTAAAACGGTAGCAAGCCGAGATGATTCAATACTCCATCGCAATTCCTTTGGTTTTCGTTTAGATGATGGATTAAAGAAAACCTGCAGAGTGCAAGTGAACAAATGAGTGCTTTCTTAAAACACCGCCCTAATAGCTGGACCTGGACCTGCATGATGTGGTGTGGTGGAAATTCAGCACTGTGCTGTTTTTTTTGTTTTTTAATTTAAACGAGAATGTGATAGTCTCAGCATGTAGGAATCTAAATGGGTTAGATTAGATTCCGCATTTATTAGGAAGTTCGAGTAAAGGTGATTACTGCACAAACCGTCCTCTGAAGGTCCTCAATGGCCCAATTCCTGCTTCCTTGCAGCAAATCCCTGAGTCTCCAACTCTCCAACTCCCCCTCCACCTCCCCCTTCCAAAAACTGGGCTGGTGCTCACCTTGAAAATGAGCCATTCATCTTTGATTTATTGCATCGGAGCAGAGAATTTCCATCTTCGCCCCCTGCAGGTTGTCACAGTTCTATAATTGGCCGAGCCGCGTGACTGACCTAGCCGGTATTTTGGGCGGCCATGTTTGGGAATCTTTTCTTCAGGTTGCCTCGAAATGGTGCAGCATCCGAGAAAAAAGTAGGACACTGTTCATGTCGTCATTAATTGTCTTCCCCTTCCTAAAGCCCAAATGGTGGAGGAGAGAGGAAGATGGGGGGAAAAATAGAGTGTTACAAACAGGAGCCTGGCCTGAAAGAGGAGCTCCTCAATTCCCGTATCCTCTACGGATAGCACAGGTAAAAGATTTCTCATTGAGAAAGGTGAACGAATGGGGATGATGCGGAACGAGGTGAGCACTGAGCGTAAGGTTCCTGCCACTATTGGCCTCAAAGTGTTACTTGAGTGTCCGGCCATTCTTTTATCCTCCCCGCCTCATTGTGTCACCTCCCCTGTTGCTCTGGAAGAATGTTCCAGAGACAAATGTCATTCAGGCCTCAGAAGGAAACACACGTTTGGGCCAAGCCATCCATCTTCACAAAAGAAAAACGAATGAAAACATGAACAATGAAAAGTTAGATCAAGCTAAGGTGGTTAAACCCTCTCTCGATGCGAGAGCAGGTCTGCATACATCGTGAGGCGCTTTCACAGATCTTCTACATTCTTTAATCTTACATCGGCTTTATTGACTCTGCCTCCGTGCATCGATATTTCTGCTTCTCTCCACCACTGTTACTCATTAGTACAGTTGTTCCCTTGTTCAAATGTTCATTCAGTCACTGCAGGGTGTCTCTGGTTCTCTGGGGAAGAAGGAACCAATTAGTTGCGGAGATATACTGAGTATTTCACGTTAATTAGTCTCACTTTCTCTGATTCCCATTTCACCACAAGAAAGAAAACTGTGTACTTCATGTTTGTTAGGAGCAACATACACTTGTGACATAGATGTACTGATAAGCCACATGCTTAGAGCACAATGCTATAGCTAATATTATTTAGCTAATATTCTGCTGAAAAGAGTAAATCATGTGATTATTCAACTCCTTCGCATTAAGTTTAGTCGACACCAATGGTGTGTCTGAATCTGGGGCTCTGAAACGGTTAGCTTCTAGAAAAAACTTTTAATTGCTCATAATCCACTTGTAAATAATCCATTCATAAATGCGAACTACAATATTTTGGCTATAATTAGCTATTTATTTCTGAACCCTTCACACGTCGCATCCAGGTTGATGTTATTTCTAGACTGACTTGTGTCTGTTTCGTGGTATTGAGAATCAAACTATGATTTGCACACATGAAATTTCATTCAGTATTTATTACAATATTATTTATTACAATATTTATTACAATATTCATTCTATTCGTCGTTATTTGCACACATGAAGCTTACTGAGGCAGGAGAGGTGGTGATATGGTCTGCTGGAAGCCCAACCCTAACTTCACCATCTTGAGCTTGAAGAACTCAATGTTTGGGTTTCAGTAAGATGGAGCTACGGCACACACAGCTCGAAGACCATTGGAAGTGCGGAGGGAAATGTCTCCGGATCGGTTGATCTCACTGCGTGGCGATGTTGGGTGACTGGCCCCATTCCCCTGACCTCACCCCTTGTGATTTCTTTTCTGTGGTGCTACCTTGAATCACGAGTGTATGCTCATCGACCCTCAACTTTTGAAGCCATTAAGGTTGCCATTCCTTTTAATAAAATCATATACAATTCACACTCATGAGGTACACTTCTGTATCATGCGACCACCACCAACCAGGAAGGGGTGAGAGCAACCACGTCCTGCCTCTGAGATGTAATGCCAGCCTGCTGACTGCATTTTTTTTTTTTTCAAAATTGTTGTGCATGCATATTCAGGCCCGATGTAACACAGTTTGACAGAAAGCACTATCCACCCTTTGTATGCATGAGCTCATAGACACCCATGATTGGCTAGTGATTGCTTTCCATGAGACATCACTAGCCATCCCTGCCTCCCCGAGAGCTTCATCAGTTAATATGTGCATCAACTGCCTCGAACTTGTGGTCTCCGGGATGGTAGTGCTGCACCCTCTCTGCTGTGCCTTTCTGTTAATTTAAAGTGGAACGGTAAAGTTTTTACTTCTTGCTGAACCTGCGAAAATACTACCAGATCCTAGATGTCAGGTTTAAATACGACAGGTTCCACCTGCAGGAGGTTCTGATCAATGGAAGGGTGAACTTCCTTTTTTTCCATGTGATGGCGTTGCTTTTTGTTTATGTATATCATGGAAATGTTTTGTAATTTTGTTGGAGTATACCACCTTTACGTGCAGGCACTGTAGTAAAGAGGGCTGAAATGTTTACTTGGTCAAATTCATCTATCAATCACTTACTCATTTGCCAAACCTCTTACTCCTATTAGGGTCACGGGGAGGCTGGTGCCTATCTCAGCTGACACTGGGCGAAGGCGAGGTACACCCTGAACAGCTCGCCAGACCACTGCGGGGCAAGAAACACACAACCATTCACACTGACATCCACACCTAGGGGCAATTTTGAACAATTAGCCTAATGTGCATAACTTTGGACTGAGGAAGGAAACTGGAGTACCCAGAGGAAACCCACACAAGCATGCAGAGAACATGCAAACTCCACACAGAAACACTCGAGTCCAACACCCGAACCCAGAGCCTTCTTGCTGTGAGGCGGACATGCTAACCACTACGCCAGCACGTTTAAATTAAGTTAAAAAAAAAAAAATCTGAGTTGTTATGGCACTTCCAAAAGTGGTGGGGGAGGCGCCCTCTAATTTACAGTGAGCCGGGTTCATGATTGGCTTTCCTGCTAGATAACATTCTTACCTTGGCATACACTCACACAGCTCACTACGCTGACTGCTATCTAAAGAAGAAAAGCTTGTAGCAGAGGAATATAGTACGAATATAGCAACCAATAACCTAACTCAGTACAAACTTTTTCTTTCTGGAGTGTAACTTTTTGCCATCCCCTGAAGTGGTTGCCATAGCAACCTGGGGTGCTGAACATTTCCATTGCTCCCCACTCTTTTAAAAACAAATTTATCTCAGATTCAGTGGGAAGTAGAGAGGGGATTTAGCTACAGGTAATCGCGATATCTCACCTAAACAAGCATCCTTAAACAAATGGCCGAATCGACCTACTGTGCGCGAATTAGCAGAGGCGAGAGGGAGGTGCGGCGTGACATACATCTTAACGAAAAGCAGGCGAGCATGATAAGCCGAGTTAAGGCGAAATAAAGAAAATAAAAACTGTTTGACCGAACCCTGTCCATTTCTCAGTCCACAGGAGGTTAATGGAAATTTCACCCCAGACACACTTATCGCCATTCACTCCTTTCGTCTGTTTCCTGCTCGCCGCCCAATGGGCGTCCGCGTCTCCTTCCGCTTTCTGTCGCCTCACTAAGAATCAAGCTGCACGAAAACAGCGTGTGGAGCCACCAGTCAACATTTCCTGCACAAGCACATGCACACAATGTTGAATTCCCTCGCTTGTCAGTCAGAGTGCGAACACAGAGCTGCTGTGTCGAGACACATGTCACTTCACCTCAGCACCAGCTGCCTGCAATCACTCCAGACCCAACGCTGTGACACAGCTTAGCTTTTCTGAGGGTGGTGTCATGTGAAGCTTGAAAGGTGTAGGCCACAGTGAGAGCCAGAAAAGCAACTTTGAAAACTTCTTTATGGATTATACCACCGCGCGCTAAATTCTCAAATCAGAAGCTGTGCATTAATTTTCTTTAACAGCAGCTCAGACAGTAGCTCCAGCTGTAACGTAAATCATGGGTTTTATCCTGTTTCTATGGTAACAGTCCATTCACAGGGATTTGTGTCTTGGACACTCTAGATAATCGAAACAAGAAACAGAACAACGCATGTTGTTATTTAACAAAGAAAAGTCCACAATCGCTGATGAGGTGAAGCATTCTGTTAGAAGATGCTGATGGAAGAGAGGGATTCCAACACCGGAGAGTCTTCAGGACAGAAGAGTTTGAGCTGTCGGGTTGCACAGTAGCTTGAGAATTTGCATTGTTAGTCTAAATAAAAGAGAGGCATCATGGTTTCAAGTGAGGAGGCGACGCAGATGCAGGAGTCAGTGAGTGCCGAGTATCGTTTACAAAACCAGGCAAACACAAATACTGGAAGGCAGAAAACAAAGGGTGCACAGACCTCTGCTCAGGCTCATGCCAAAACAAACAAATCTATATAATATATCACAGGCAGGCCTGCAGATACAGTCCGTAGATCCGACAAGAACACTGAAGCATAAACAGACAGGCTGGTCAACGTAATACTGAACAGATCTGAATCCAGATCAAGCTGGCCTAAAGTGTACCGGAATTAGTCATCCTTACAGTATATTTTGTGTGTATGTAATATGTTTAAGCGATACAGACATTTATTTTAACATAAATGACAATAAAAGGATCAAAACTGGTCATTTCATTCCGTGGATTACTAGTGGCGTGCTGAAGTGCGGGGGTTAGCAGTTTTTCACTGGAAGTGACATCAACACTTTGAGCGGGGTTGACGTCTCTTGTGGAGAGAGTGAGACGTCACATTCTAGTGACTCTGAGGATGAGAACGCTGCCAGAGATGTGTGTGACAGTAAATCCAAAATAGCTTATGCAGCTAACGTTTTGCCAACTCGTCTTTCCTGTCTTCAGTTAGTTTAGGAACATAAACAACCGTTTTCCGTGATTTCTGCACTCATTGTTTGTGCAGCTCCGCACTGGCCGATAATGTGTTATGCTACACAGGGTCAGTGATGTAGCCCAGCCAATCCAACAAGTCCGCATCACTACCAAGCTGGAACAGCCAATCAGAAAGGCATCATGTCCCTGAGCATGCCGAGAGTCGTAACACTCACGTGCACTTTAAAATTGGGCATGGACTGATGTTCCCGTAAGGAACCGCTGATGGAACCGTGCAATCATTTTAAATAGCTAGAAACACTAATTCACCACAGATACCTTTTAAGTAGACAACAAAAGGACAGAACAGCAAATGGAAGCCAGGGAGTAATAAACTAGACAGTTGACCAAGAAGAGTTAAATTTCACTTCATTTTCTGAACCGCCTTATTTTTTTATTAGGGTTGCAGGGAGGCTGGAGCCCATCACAGCCAACTACAAGCGAGGGCGGGATACACCCTGACAGGCACAGACACACAGCCATTCACACTCGCACCAAATGGTAATTGGAAATATCCAGTTAGCCTAATTCAGACTGTGGGAGGAAACTGGAGTACCCA
The DNA here is from genome assembly GCA_039654325.1 of Tandanus tandanus. Taxonomy (NCBI): domain Eukaryota; kingdom Metazoa; phylum Chordata; class Actinopteri; order Siluriformes; family Plotosidae; genus Tandanus; species Tandanus tandanus. The sequence goes on from JBCNYH010000012.1 coordinate 50,852,751, forward strand.
GAGGAAACCCATGTAAGCATGAGGAGAATGTGCAAATAAAAACGCCTTCGCCGACGACGGGGTTCGAACCCAGGACCTTCTTGCTGCGAGGTGGAAGTGCTAACCACTTCGCCATCATGCTGCACCCTTGTAATTTTTAATGTAATAATAAATGTTTGAAACTAAACTTGTCATGTGGTCTGTTAAAAGTATCTGCAACCAAACACTAGATTCTTCTCAGGCACACAGATACTACACTCCCTCCAATCCTACTGGCAGAACTATAAGGGTAAGTATTGCTTTCTGTTAAGGTGTACTGTATAGAGCCTATAGCGGCCACCTGCACCTGCAAGTGTTAAAGCTTGCCTCAATGAGCATGTCAGTCTCACAGCTGCCTGTCAGCATCAGACTAGTTGACGGGAGCAGCAGGCAATGCTTCGGGCGTGCGTCTCACAAGTGTGTGTTGAAAACGGAGAGCTGAAATGCACCGCTGCTTTCTTGTCGCTTTTCTCAAACTCCTGAGCAAGTGCCTTGTGAAAGGCGAGCCACATATGGCATTATCACTTTTGATTAATTTACACCCTCCCACGCTATGAAGGTAGACATGGGGTTATCTTAAAAAAAAAAAAAAAAAGTGCCAGCACAGGCGTTATGTTTTTCCCCCCTCATGCCAGCAGAATGAGTTCATTATCAAACAAGATGGCGTGTGATATTTCATGGGAGCACTTGGGGCACACAATGGTTCGAATCTGAGAGATATGCCAAATGAATTGTGGGCTTTTTTTTTTTTCAATTAAAATTCGCAAAGACTTGAGAACTGCAGCACAACATGTACTGTGTACTGTCAGTATGTGAGAAGTCTTCTAACATCCCACACTAATGTCACTTGAGTTAAAAGCCGTAGAAATGATATATCACTGTATTCACTATATGGGAGCACATGGCTTTAAACATCATGTCTGACATGGAAATAATGGAAAATTTGAAAAGAAAAGACTCTCAAAGCAGCCAGGCGCATTTAAATCAAAGAAAAGATTGTTAAACGATATGAAAACAATAGAAACATTTTTCATACCTGCAAATGAGACATTGGTGGATAAGAATCACCTCCAAAAGCTGTATATAATGATGTTTCTTCAAATTTTCATAAAGATGAACTTGTAAAGAATTGAATTGGTTATGAAGTATGAAACTATGGAGCGATTTTCATTAGTTGTGCAAGTTCTTCACTTGTTGCCCAACCCTAATTCTGTCACGCTCCTAGGCTGTCTCGAGGACCAGCGGCAATCATCGCTGTCTACAATTACCACCACCTGCAATTACTGACACCTTGCCCACTGTCTAGGACTCAGCGATGCATTGATTAACAAAGCTGAGGTGGGGGATGTTCACTCAAGTCTCAACCATGGCTGGTTATGAAGCATGGGCAATGCTTGTCAAGCGTGTCAGGACCCTGTTCGGTTCTCAGTGTAAGAAGTTGGCAATTACGGCTTAGTTGAGTGATCTGCATTAAAGCTCATTCGCATGGACAACGACAAACAGCAGCTGTTGAAACGAACTCATCTGTGAAGAAAGGGTGGAAGTCGAAGAAAAACAGTGTGTGAACTGAATAAAGATTGACGGAATCTAAAGGAAAGGTATTTACTTTAAGACCGAACAGACGTGACAACATGGGGGCTGAGTGCTTAGCACTGCCACCTCACAGCAAGAAGGTTGTGGGTTTGAATCTCCCAGCTGACAAGGCCGTTCTGTGTTGTGCACCCCATGCTTGTGTTGGTTTCTTCTGGGTACTCTGGTTTCCACCCACAGACCAAAGACATGTACATTAGGTCAACTGGGAACTCTATATTGTCCATAGGTCGGGGAAGTTGTTTGTCGCTGTGATAGATTAGTGATCTGTTCAGGGTGTACTCCACCTCTCACTCAAAATCAACTGAGATTGGCTCTAGCTTCCCTGCGACCCTGACTGATAAGTGATATAGATGAATGGATCTAACAGATGTGCGTCTTCCTGCACCTTCCCTTCCTCCACCTTCATGGCTGAAATGCCCTTGAGCAAGACACCTAACCCCCAACTGCTCTCCAGGTGCCATAATGTGGGCAGCCCCCTGCTCCAAGTGGGTTAAATGCAGAGGCAATAATTTCCCTTGTGGGATTAATACAGTATATAATATATATATATCATTCAGATGTTACTTTCTGTACCATTTCTGTACCTGCAGAACTGATGCTGTCTTAAATGCTGAATTTTTAACTTTCCCAGATCTGTATGCTCCGTCAATTTCTCCTGTGTTTTGTTACAACCAGCAAGACTTTTGTCACCACTAAGAATCCTATTCCTGATGTATTTTTTGTGACATGTCTTGAAAAATTTACACAAAGAGCTAGCTTCCCCCTGCTCCAGTTGTCACCGTTTAATTCATGTCACATCACCAAAAATCATACACACCTCCTGTTTTGTCTCAGGAGGCGAAAAGTGATGGAGGAAAGTCGAGCCTTCAAACAGGAGAGGAATGAGACTTGTGTTATTAGCACCATGTGCGCAAGCCTCCCTCCACAAGGCCTGCTTTCCTCATCTCAGGAAACTAATCTTCTCAACACGCCGTTAATGGCATGCCAGAAAGGTGTGAAAAAAAGAAGGAAGAAGGGTGGTGGGGAAAAAAAGGTGTCTGCAGCTACATGCGCAATCACACCTCCCAATGCGAACGTTGTCACACTCTTGCATTCCTCACCTCCAATTAGCAGGAAGAGGGGCCTAAATATAGCGGCCCCGGCGCCCTTCCAATCAGGTCGGACTGCGTGGCGTGAAACTCAAGTGTAAAGCAAACTTGATTAGTCGAGAACAAGTGTATAGACCAACCTAGAAAAGGTGAGGAAGTTACTTGGCTGAGATTGATTCCTTTCAGAGTTAACCGCGTCCATCAATCGATGGAGGGCTTTTGAGTTCTCTGCACAGCAAATCATTGACCTGATTATCAATTGTAGCATTGACTGAGGCTGAGTTTGAGGCCTGGCAGTGTCAACTGAATTACAAAGTCCCTGGTCAGAACTCCTGGGGCATCACCCGGGTCTCTGTTATGACGAAGGCCATGAGTGAAACATCTCATAAACAAGGTGGAACAAGGTCTGCTTGATTTAAGCCACTGCAGTGATGCCACATGTATCCATGGTGATGAGAGTGTCAGATGGAACATTCAGCTGACCTTAAGAATATCCAATGCTCCCTTGAGCTTTGATCGTCAGATGGCTTTGTCCCATCGATTCTGAAGCGAGAATGCATCAAGCCATTCATCAGTGACTGAAATCACCTCAGTGAGAATGTTGCCATAGGCAACTTCATTCATCAGAGCTTGCATCCACCACAAACTGGATCAAAAAATGTGTGGGAACACAGTTAAACAACTCTCTCCTTTTCTTACCAGAAAAGGTTTTCCTCTAATCATAGAACTTCCACTTACACACCTGGGTATTTAAAATAAGGGCTATAGATGCAAGCTTCCTGGCTGCTCATCAGAGCTTTATTAGTGGCCCTGAAGGTGTGAATGTCCTTAGCCCCGACTCGCACCAAAAGAAAGACACTCAAGTGCACAAATTCAGCTTGCTCTTCACTGGCACTGTCACCACATGCAAACCTGACTGGAGATTTCATTCTAAAGTCTGCAAACAACCCAAGAAAAAGTTTCAGTTTTAATAATGAATGTAGAATAAAGGAAGGCCATCAAGGACATTACTAAGAAAAAGAACTGTGGTGGAAATAATTCATTCATTTGCTGACCCTCTTAATCCTACTAAGGTCACAGGGAGGCTGGAGCCTATCTCAGCTGATTCTAAGCGAAGGTGGAATACACCCTGAAGAGCTCACCAGTCCATCACAGGGCCAACACACACAACCACAATTCACAATTGACACTCACACTCACACCTAGGGATAATTGGGAACAGTCTTTGGACTGTGACAGGAAACCGGAGGACCTGGAGAAAACCCATGCAAGTGCAGGGAGAACATGCGAACTACACACAGAAATGCCCTTGACAAGCCCATGACTCAAAACCAGGACTTTCTTTCTGTGAGGTGGATGTGCTAATCACTACACCTTCACCGTGCCGTGACAATAATATTGAGCAAAAATGAAAGTAAGGGGGGAAATGGAGGTTTTTGCTCCACAATTGCTGCTAGTTTAAATTACAGGTTTATTTTTGCACTATTTTTGCAATTTATTATAGCCTAAAATGTGGCAATACCTAACAATCACACCCATATGTCGTCCTTCCCCAAACTGTTACCACAAAGTTTGAACCAAATAATTGTCTAGAAATGTCAAGAGTGCTTTGCAGAAACTAGGTGGCCCAAAACCTGTTTCAGCATGACCATACACAAAGTGAGCTCCATCAGGACATGGTGCGCCAAGTTTGGAGAACTCAAATGTCCTGCATAGAACCCTAACCTCAACCCCAATGAACACCTTTGGGATTTACTGGAACACCAACCGCACACCAACATCTATCTAATGTTCATGTAGCTGAATAAACACAGATTCTCACAGTTGTGCTCCATTATCTAGTAGAAAACCTTCCCAGAAGAGTGGATGTTTTGGAATATGATATTGAACATGCACATGTGGATGGAAATAGACAGGTTTGATGGTCAGGTGTCCACAAACCTTGGGCCGTATACTGTAGAGTTCGATTTCTATAGTAACAGGGAACACATATAGTCATTATTTAACAGTCAGTATGAGTTCCGCTATCAAGAATCAAGGATCAAGGAAATGTCTACTATCCCCAAGGGACAATTTGTTTCACAGCCAATACAATAATAAACATATAAAACACACAGGGGAGAGTAGACAATAAATATAAACAAGAACTTACACAGAGTTATTTTAAATGACAGTAGCAGCGGGAATAAAGTTCTTTCAAAATAAAAGAGGAATGGGGACAGTGTTCCGGATGGAAGATTTTGTGCTTTCCTGTTTTTAACAGTGCAACACGGCGAGTTGTGTTTTTGTCATTTCCACGGCAGGTGATGGGGGTTACCCTGGGTTTACACTGGGGCACGATGGCCGCCATCTTCATGATTTGAGAGAATCATGAGCAGGGTGGGGGGTCGTGGGATTGAATCGTGATGGTCTTGAGGGAAGTTGGTGGATTTGTGATGATGGCGCTGATTATTACGACGTATTACGATTTGATGCCAATCGTGATAGAACGTGGGAATCATAGTAGAGCACAGAAGAGCTTAACAGACCTTAACATAGCGTAACAGACCTTGATACGCCATTGTAGAGGATCTTGATGAACTTGGAAGCACGATTCCTTCAAGTTTCATCTGTTGGATGCACCCTGGCTCCTGTTTATACTCCTATCGTGCTCAAAGTGTGCTCATAAACGTGGAGCTCCACGCTTTTTTGAATTGCGGAGATCGCAGACATCGTATATTGCTGCAAGAAAGTTAACAATAACAGGAACTAACTTGTCTAGAGAACTTGAGATAACTATTGCACATGAAAGGCTACGGTACCCAGCAGCCGGCGAAGAAATACATTTTGCTGGAAAACCTCGTTAGTACTATAGTAAATCCAAGCCAATATGCAGTTTGCAGAAGCTCGTCATTTGGCATTTGTATTCTAAACCACGAAGTCCGCAGAGCGCCAATCACAGGTGTGCCTTGGGTCACATGACGCACAAGATGGATATGCCTATATTCGATATGTTAGTGTGCTAAAAATGAAAGATTAACCTTAGTTAATCAATTTAATAAAATAACCTAATTAGTTTAGTGTTCATGGCTGCATTCTTTTTTTTTTTTTTTTTGTAAATATTTAAATCAGTTGTAGTCTGTGTTTTTATTGATTCAGAAAAACATTTTAGAAAGACTAGTCTTTAGCAAACTAATGAAAGGTGGACTTACCCTGCTTTATAGACAAAGCAAACAAAATTGGGTAATTACTGAGTTTTTGAATAAAGGTTTATTTTGAATGATCTAATATTTTGTTCAGTGCTCCTTAACCATTCTATAACAAAAATAAGAAGAAATAATTGAGGTTTACCCATACCACCAGGTACATTTCATTGTTTTAACACCAAAGAGGTCAAGTGGACTTACTCAGTGTGTGCCATTCATTAAATAAATGCAAATTGTAACCCCTTTTATTCAGAGGACAAAAATAAGGACATTCCCACTTTTTAAAAAAATTATGTCCCATATGTCCCAAATGTCCCAAAATGTTAGCACGTTCAGTCCCAAAATGTTAGCACGAAGCAACACATCTGTTCAGTTATTGAATGCTCTCCAGCAACGAGACACAGAAAGCTCAAATTCCACATTCAGATAAATAACATTACTTGACATTTGTTCATACCATTGTTATTTTATCTGTTTTTGAAAAGCTATTTTTGGATAACTATCAGACTACCGATGTCGAACAAACAGGTTACAAGAAACTCATAAAATGTAATTTTATTTAAAATGAAAAAAGAAATTGATAGAGTTGTGTCATGACTTTTACCCAAATTTAGTAGCCAAAAAGTCTTCTAAACATGCCATTTGAGTGACCACAATGCTTGTTAATATTTGTCAAATTTCCTTTCAGCTTGCAAATCAAAAGGAGTTGAGAGTTTTTAGTCCTATACGCATATCTTGTTGGGCGGAAGAGTTTTCAGAGATAGAGATCTCATTGCAAACCCCTTTAAACTTCATGTATAAACCCAATTCATGTGCAGTATCGCAAATTTCTACTTATATGAATGATTATGTCTTGTTTGATGACATCATTCATAATATTTAGGCTATTTTCTTCAATCAGACATCATTTTTTCTCTTCAACTACTTCTATATCATAATATAAAAGACCATGATTCACATATTAGCAGCTCAATTAGGACAGAGTGAAATCTTTGGCATTCATTATCCAATGGCATTTGTTTTTAACAATGATGTCTGTATGGACTTCATTATCTTTCTTCCATTATAAAGTATAGATGGAAGTGTGTGCACCCGTCATCTTGTCACTTTCTCCCAAGCTTTCCTGTATTTCTTATTTATTTTTGTTACTATAAACATACAGCACTTATTCATGCCATGTCAGGATCAGGGTTAGGATCAGGGCTAGGGTTAGGCTCTATGTCACTGAATATAGCCGTAAATGTCAGTGAGATGAATAATTTTATCAGTACCGGATGCTTGTAAATTGCACAGAAGGTTAATATCAATTCTTGAAATAAAAGTTATTTTTTGATCTTTCTGAAATAAAAAGAAAGAACCTTGAGGGGGGAAAAAAAAAAAACGAGCAACCCCGTATATAACGGAAGGCAGACTAGCAATGACATTCACCTCTAAATCCACTGACTCAAGAGATCAGACCTCGAGTCGGAGAGTGCGAGGCACGAGTAAATGTCTCGCCCTCATCCTCCGTCCCTCACCTGGACGTGTGTGCCAGCACCACACAGCTTTGTCCTACCATGGTGAGAGGACATCTGTTTGTCCTGCTAGACTTTAGGCTAACTGCCAATCAGTCAATGGCAGCTATGGCAACAAGGCTGCAGTGCAGTCTATTATGTACACATGCATACACACACACACACATGCACACACACACACACACACACACACACACACACACACACACACACACACACACACACACACACACACACTTCCCCAAATAGACTCAGGCTACACTTACGATGTGCTAATATTAATGACTCCTTATGGGCCTTTCTTCAAATTCGTCTTCAGTTAATACATGCAATTACACAGAAAGCAGATTCCTGCATGCGTGTTTATATTTCTCCATATAATAATCCTTAATTACAAATCCATTTCCCCCCTTATCCTGAAAAGAAGCATGTTTGATCTAAATCTCTTGTTGATGGACTCAGCCAATCTGAAATATGCTCAGGAGGATGGAGAACAGCACCTAACGCAAGCTGCTGTCGCCACATGGTCCACTTTCTCCTGCTTGTAAATGACAATCACACCTTTTTCATAAGCAGAGAGGCTCTGATTAATTCTCTGCCAGCAAAGCAGCTAATTAATTATCGTCAGGTAAAGCCTTCCTCTTTTCTTCCTGTCAAAAAAAAAGAAAAAAAAAAAAGAAAAGAAACAGAATCTTTCAGTGGCATTTTTGTAGTTCAAAAAATAAACAAAGCCCGGACAACTGGGTTGGACACTCGCCTGGATTATTGGTTAGTTAATTTTTTTTTCAGAAACAAGCTTTAAATAATTGACTCGGACAACAGATTCCAGTAAATGTTCCAGTAAATATGATGCGCCTGAAATTTTTTAAATATAAAAAGATATATATATATATATTTATATATATATATTTACACACTTGATTGTGTCATACCACAGTGTTGATGAACTCTCAAATCTGATTGGTCGGAAATTTGGGGATTTTTAGAGCACCAGCTCTGAGACCCATATGGTACTCATATGAAAACTATATGTTGGTTATAATACACTGTTGTTGCCATAGTAACAGCTCATTCACAGGGACTTGCAAGGCAGACGTTATACATAATTTAAGAGTAATAATAAACGGATTTTAAAAATGTGTGTGTGTGTGTGTGTGTGTGTGTGTGTGTGTGTGTGTGTGTGTGTGTGTAGGTATGTATGTATAGTGGCTGTTGTAGTGATGTTTATTTATCATTTAAGGAAAGAGTCTCTGGCATGAACGCTTTGTGACGGTAAGTTTTCCATCACAGGACACTTTCTTATTTCTCATCTTTTTAATTAAAAGAAAGAAAAAAGCTGGTGAAGCTGGTGCTTCAAGGACAGGATGAGCAGGGTCAGGAACATAGAGGTGTCGATTGTGCCCAAAAAAGGCATGTTGCCTGCTTGCGCTCTCTCTGAGAATGCTGCCAAGCCCAGCACTCTGCTGGATGGTTGCATTTGAAACAAAGTCAAACCAGCTGATGCCTAGAAACGAGTGATGACTTGTATAAATGTGAAATGACTGAATAAATGAAAATTATGAAATGCTCATTAATAAATAAAAAATGTAAACTGTTGATCAACTGCAGTGGTATAATGTAATATTAACACATTTGTGGAAGTGCTGTTATTGAAAAATTGACATCATATCACCCCATCATTGATTACATCAGGGATAATGTACAGCAAGTCCGTCATTATCGTCAAATAAACCTGACAGACTGATCTGGATGGTACTGAATCACTCTCAAGGGGTTTATTTCACAATAATGTCTGGCTTGCTGTACATTATCCTGCTTATTACACTACTTCTTACTGAAGAAATCAATAAACCTCCATAAAGTATTGATTTTAAAAATGATTTTATTGCTCCCGTTAATGACGTGGTCCACAGCAGCAGTCTGTTATACCTGGGACCAGTACAGAGGGACTACGAACTGTGTTGTTCCATCATGAAATCACAGGCTCAAATAGAACTCCCTATACATAGAACTTGTGTGTGTTTTGGCCTTGCAATGGTCTGGCGAGCTATTCAGGGTGTATCCCACCTTCACCCAGTGTTGGCTGAGATAGGCTCCAGTCTCTTCGTGACCCTATTAGGATTGTTTGAGTGACTGTGATGAGTAAGTGAATAATCACTACTGAACACCATAAAAGGTCAGTAGGCTTATGCTGAAACACAGGTATGATTGTATTATGCTAAAAACCAAGATGTCTACAGAATATCTCCACATTATTAATGATTTTGGTTCAGACCACTGAGCTCTTTATACGACTCCGTGCTTCAGCAGGTGAGCCAAAGCACTAAAGCAGGGATGTCCGATCTTATCCGCAAAGGGCCGATGTGGGTGCAGGTTTTAACTTCAACCAAGCAGTAGCCACACCTTCCACCTGCTTTAATCACTGATCTAAAACAAACATACAAACAAACAAAAAAGACTAGAATGCACATCATTGTTTCAGTTTTGGAGCCGGGTGGCAGCCATCTTGGTGAGACCACGTTACTGTTGAAAGTTCAAATAGCATGAAAAGACGGAAAAAGGAAATAATTACATCCAAGATGTACATTTTTCAAACAATTACAAATATCAGTGAAAACCTGTTTGTTTTTGAGCTGTGTTGGCTTTCAACGGCCCCATTTTGAGATCTTAAAGCCAGGTGGTCTCACCAAGATGGCTGCCACCCGGCTTCAAAATTGACGCACTAATGTGTATCCTAGTCTTTTTATTTATTTTTTTAAACAGGTGGAAGGTGTGGCTACTGCTTGGTTGAAGTGAAAACCTGCACCCAAACTGGCCCTATGTGGATAAGATTGGACATCCCTGCACTAAGGCTTTGAGTGTGCAAGATGAAATGCACATACTTATTGCACATGCACCCAAAACGTTCACAAAAAGTTCACGGTAGGGTAACGATAAAACTTTTTTCTTGATACTAACATTTACTTTGTGAATGGAATACTTCAGTGAGGTGGCTCGGACATCTGATTAGAATGCCTCATGAACACTGCCCTGGTGTGGTGTTTCGGGCATGTCCAACCGGGAAGAGACCCCGGGGTCGACCCAGAACACGCTGGAGGGACTATG
>JBCNYH010000012.1:50880262-50901453 GCA_039654325.1 Tandanus tandanus
CAGGCCATCGCAGGGCAGAAACATGCTGACGGCTATGCAGCCTACTCTTGATGAAAATCAGCAATGGTTCTTTTACACAATGGTTCTTTTCCACACACACCTATATATATATATATACATATACAAAATGTGCAAATTAATAAATGCAAAATGAGCAGCATATGGATGAAGTGCAATTGCCAAAAAAAAAAAAAGCAGTTAGAATCTTTTTCATAAAAATGAGCAACTTAGTTTATGAAAACATTAAGCGCACGATGACTCACTGATCATAAATAAATTTTTTCACTGCAGTGTTTTTTTTTTGTTGAAAGCGCTTTTCAGTCTCTTTCTCCAGCTTAGAACACAGTTTTTATTTTGTTTGTTTTTTTAAGCAATGTCATTTACAACACGCAGCTTCTTTAATCTCTCCTGACTCTGGCGATAGTGTAGACTGTTTAAAAAGTAGTAGTTATGTACGATGTAGTTATTGTAAAGTATAAAATAGTAAATAAGCACCAATAACTTGCACTGAATACAATTATTGTGGTCAGTAAAGAGGAAATATACACATAATGTACATTAATATACAAACCATGGGCATGTACTGTACATCTAAATAGATTAACCTTGAAAACTCATATAAATGTGTTATACACATTGATCAGCCATAATATTAACACATTATGAGTTCTGACAGGTGAAGAAAATAACACAAACTATCTCTTGGCACCTGACAAGGAGGGGATGTTTTAGGCAGAAACTGAACAGTGAGTTTTTGAAGTTGAGGTGTTGGAAGCAGGAAAAATGAACAAGTTTAAAGATCTGAGTGACTCCCACAACAGCAGGTCAGTGGGTCTTGTGGGGTGTTCCAGGTATGCAGTGTTAAGTACCTACCAAAGGTGGTCCAAAGAAGGGCAACCAGTGAACTGCTACGAGTATCACGGCTGCCCAATAATGCAGGCTAGGCCGGTCTGATCTCACAGAAGAGCTACTGAGAACATACAGTGAAACGGTTATGACAGAAAGGAGTCCGAACACAGTGCATTGCAGCTTACTGTGCATTGGGCTGCTTAACCTAAGACCAGTCAGATGGTGTTCATGTTATCATTGTAAATGTACACTGGTTATTTTAGGGATTTTCTTAAAAAAAAATAAAATAAAAAATAAAAAACATTGTTCTCTTAAAGAGCTTTCCACAAAACATTCAAAAATGTTCTATATTTTATTGATTCATATCTGATGAGGAACATCTCCAGAACACTAATGCAATTCATTGTCTGACTTGTACAGCTTAACAATAACCTTTTATTTACTCCATACTGAGGGCTGACAAAGGGCCATGTACACTGCCCGGCCAAAATAAAAGTCGCACACCAATATTTTCTTGTTCTGCCTTTAGCCTTGATCTCAGCATGTAATTTCCATGACATTGTTTCATCAAACTTAAGCAACATACCATTTATTTCCATCCAGTGTCGGGTTCATTTCTCACCGACGTCTTGAATTGATGAGGGAAAAACTGAACCACTCCATAAAGTCTTCTCCAGCACATCCCGAAAACTTTCAGTGGAGTTAAGGTCAGGACTCTGGGGTGCCAATACATATGTGAAAATGATTCCTCGTGCTCCCCGAACCACTCGCTCATTATTTGAGTCCCCATTTTATATCCGTGCCATCAGGGAAGAAAAACCCCATTGATGTGATAACCTGCTCATTCACTACATTCAGCTCATGTTGCTGAGCCTCGACCTGACCAACTGGAGCAACAATGCCATGGAGATTATGCGCTAAGATCAAGGCTAAAGGCTCTCCAAGAAAATTTTTAAGTGTGAGATTGTTTTATTGATTATTTTTAAGTGTGAGATTGTTTTATTGTTTTATTTTATTTTATTGAGACTGTTTTATTGTTTTATACACTATAAATATTGTCAGAGACAATTAAGTTTGTGACAATAATAAAAAATACTGTTTACATAGAGTTTTATATATATATATATATATATATATAAAATATGTGCCAATGCTTTGAGTCTACCTTGATTTGATGATGTCTAGTGATTTTATTTCACTCTTTATTTCGCTCCAGATCTGTCAAATTGCACAGAGATCACCGTTGTCCAGGCTTCTTGAAGTAATTCCACAGATTTGCAATAGGATTTAGATCTGGGCTCAGACTGGGCCGTTCCTATACCCTGCTCATCTTCTTCTGAAGCCGTCCTTTTTCCTTTTTACTTGGATTTGTGCTTTGGGTTGTTGTCATGCTGGAAGGCGAAATCCTCAGATGTCTAACAGAGGCGTTTGTGTTTTGTACAACAATTAATGTTGCTGTAGGTCTTATGGGAACCTTCTTGATAACCTTTCACCTTGTTGTTTTGCCTATTTGGACTGTGGTGCTCCATTTTCTCCACTTGTTGATGATGGCCTTCACTGTGTTTCATGCTATATCTACTATTTAGAAAATTCTTTGCTGATTGGAATCTTTTGACAATGACATCCTGCACATGCTTTTTTAACTCCTTCAGGCCCATAGCTCCAGCATCCATTCTTTGTGAAAATCAGTGTGGCTCCCGAAAGAACCGTTCCTGCACGGATCAGCTTTTCTCGCTGAGAGTTATTATGGAACGCGCTTTGGAGTTCAATCTACCACTCCATATAAACTTCATCGACTTCAAAGCAGCATTCGACTCAGTAAATTGAGAGTATATCTGGGCTGTTATGGAGCACTATGGGATTCCAGAGAAATATATCAACATCTTCAAAGCGTTCTATACTAATACAGTTCAGTGCGCGTAGGACACAAGCTAATTGAATGGTTTGAGGAAAAGTCTGGAACTGGGCAAGGTGACATCCAAGCCCCATCCATCTTCAATCTCGTCTACTGGGTGATGGAACGTGCCATTGAGGAGAAGTTGGACTCAGGCGGTTTTCCCCTCCAGAAGCGGATGAGCTCAAGATACCCTGCCGTCTTCATTACAGACATGGACTACGCAGATGACATCGCTGCCCTTGATATCACTGCAGCTGGGCTCCAAGAAGCAAAGACCATGATAGTTGGAAAATTCCACAATCAGCGCCCCTATCCAGTTGCTGAGACATTGGACATAGAAGTCGAGTTTACTTGAGCAAGAAAACCACTTCCGCTACTTGGGATCCACTATTTCTAGCAACGGCTCCATTGATAAAGAATTCAACATCAGGATTGATCTTGCATCTAGCGCTTTCAATATGCTAAGTTTGGGGATTAAAGAAAATGAAGTTGAGTAAAAAAAGACAACAATCTTTGTTTTGTACCATCATTTTTGCTCTTGTATTCTATAGTTAACTGATGAAAAGCGAAATAAATGAATTACAAGAGAAAGTTCTGTTTGTGTTTTTGCTACTGATCTCAAAGAAAGACTGGATTGTACATTGTAGTGTTTGCATGAGGCAAACATTGAGGCATGAGGCGCCATCTTGGTGAGACCTTATTACTGTTGAAAGTCATACACTAGTGGCATGAAAAGATGAGGAAAAATAAAAATAACCATTTTTTACCATTTTATTTCATTATATTATTATCTTCCAGCTACCGCAATTAGCACACAGCTATTCGAGGCGGTGCTTGGATTATTAAAGCAAGGATTAAAAAAAAAAACAGAAAAGAAGAAAAGAAAAACAAGAAAAGACAAAAAAGAAAGAATGTATATAAATGAAAACAGATATAACCCAAGCAAACATATAGATGGAAGGAAGGAAAAGGGGAGACCTTCCCCTTTCCCTCCTTTTTTCCCTCCTTTTTTTCTCTCTACATCTTGAGATTTCTCAATGACATTTCATTCATAAAACTTTTTTGGGTTGAATTTCAGCTGGTAGTGCTGTTTATCCCCCCAAAAAACATTACTACTTTCTTTCTTTTTACTCATTTAAAGTCTTAGTAAACTTATTGGTGAAGTTATATTGATTTACGACATTCTAACCTTCAGCAGTGAAATTCTACAGGTGTCCATGCTGTGTTGGTTTTCATCATATCACTCTTTATAGAGTCCCAAAGTGTGACATTGTGTTGTCATGACAGCGAAATTCTCAGTCCTAAACAAACTGGGCAATCTACAATTTAACAACAAACAATCTATCACATCTCTAATGTCATTCTTTCCCGGAAAGCAAAAATCTATTGTTTAGGGTGAAAACCACTTCAAATCTAATTATATAGAAAGCTCTTTCTATTCTTTGAGAGGTAGATGTGGCTGGGTTCGTGTCATTCTAAAAAATATGAACCAGAAATCCAAGGTAAGTCTTTAATTACACACCACGACGTGTTCTTTCTCTGTTGAGAAACATGTCTCTGTCTAGTGATTACACATGCACAAACAAACAGCTGAAAATAAAATTTGTATTTTTTTTATCTTTGTTACTGCAGATTTACACGGACAGTAGGTTGCAGGTAATACAGAATACAGTCGCGCCACCGCCATATTTTCAGTTCTTTTGACTTTGGAGTGATCTTAAAGAATTCAATACAGAGTAACACTTAATAAATATAAGGGAACAATAACAATACCTTATTGACATCTTTCTTTTGTTCAGAACTGGACATTTGGCTGTCGTAACAACGTGACACCAACACTTAAGGACGCTCCTGAGGACAAGGAGGTCTCACCAAGATAGCCACCGTATGAATCCTAACGCGTGATCTAGTCTTAGTAATCGTTGTTGATTTAGGTTGTTACTCACACTCACTCACTCATTTGCTGAGCTGCTTAATCCTATTAGGGTTGCAGGAAGGGTGGAGCCTATCCCTAGTGACACTGAACGAAGGCTGGGTACAGCTCACCAGACCATCGCAGGGACAACATACACACGCCCATTCATATTCACACCTAGGGCAATTTGGAACAGCTAATTAGCCTAAAGTGCATGGCTATGGACTGTGGGAGGAAACTGGAGTACCCAGGGGAAACTCATGCAAGCCCAAGGAGAACATGCAAACTCCGTACAGAAAGGGCCAAGCCCGGGACTCGAACCCATGACCTTCTTGCTGTGAGGTGGATGTGCTAACCACGTGCCACCCGGTTGTAACAGTTTATCAATAAATAAAAAAGAATCTAATAAATAAATAAATGCCCGTCCTAGTGCTCGTCTTTATCTTTGCTCAGTTACAAGGTGCAACAGCTTAAGCCGATATAATCTGTGATCAGAGAGACTTTCACGCAGTGTCACTGATGATGACTGCTCTGTACTCTTATACACATGTACCCTCACATTTGATATAAGATGAAAGATCAGGTCGAGCCTTTTGCATTTTTTTTCAAGGTTACACATGTTCAGTGATTTAGTGATTTTAAGTTTAAAGCACTAAGAGGGGGTTCATACACAAAGATGAATAACTACTGCTTTAGTGTTAACCTGGCCTCAGACATGTCTTTAAAGGAAATGAAAGGAATTGTGGTTTATGCTCTCTCTTTTTTTTTTTTTTTTTTTTTTTTGCAATATCCTCAGAGTGATCTACTGGGATTATCTGTCACATTTTCTGGCAATAAGAGCATGAAGGGCAATTGCATTAGTATGCAAATGTCACTGCTTGGATTGTCTATAAGCCCGCTCTCTCCTGTTTGCAAATTACAAATCTTTGATATAATATTGAAAAAAAAAAAAGATTTTATTTTTCTTCCAACTTTAAAATTAAAGGATTTTTTAGAATTCCCCCCCATCACCATGGAAATGAAAAGTACTATTATGTATGTTGTTAACCTCAGAAATTTGGTTTAGGTGTATTTTCAAATCCATTTGCATAATTGACAGAGGTTACGTTCACCCTAGACACTACAGCGATGCTGAACTCATAGATCAGTCAGAAAATGGCCGTAAGTGAGAATTACCAATGGAAAATAGCATTCCTAATATAGAACTAGGATGAGGCATGTACTCTTTCTTTCCCTGACTTATTACTCATCTGCAGCAAAACTGGGTTATAGGAAACGGGCTATATGCTCAGACGTAAAGACGAAAGTCACCTTGGATTAAGTGCTGCTGGCCTGAAGATGAAGAACCCCACTGAGGAATTGTGCTCTTCAGCACTGTAAGGAAAATGAACGCCGGAATGACACCTGCATGTAGACGAGGACTGAGGGAGCCGAGCCCGACTTCTGCATTTCTCCTTTGTACAATCTCATTATCAAATGAAGCCACACAAATATTCTGAAACTCGAATGCACGTGCGCGGATCTCATTCAAAGCAATCTGACCAAGACCTCTACACACGTAATTCATTCCATCACTCATCAATATCATCCTCCCAGTACTACGGTAACCTGTTATTATGTGCTGCATGGGCTGAATAGTGCTCTTAAATTAGACCAGGCTGCTTCTCAAGCATGGGGGATGGGACATTCGATATTGCTGCACCTCAGTAAATGTATGTATTTCTGGCTACAGGAGGAGAAAAAAGGTAAGATTGTTATGTTTAAATACGTCTAAGATGCATAAAATGTGTTTTCAATCTGTGTTCGAATGGTGTATGTTAGCATCTAGATATCTTAGCTTGGTATATTAATTTACAAAAAAATTTATTTTATTAAGATTTTTTAAAAACTGTCTGCATATCCAATTCTCTCTGCATTAAATTAAAGGAAGAAAAAAATATCTGAGCAAATTTATATATGCCTAGAATAACTAATCAACTAGAAGCACACTCAGAGAGTGCAGACCTCCACCAAGGTAGTGTAATCTCATCTTTAAATGGGTTATAGTGGAAGATAATGTAGAATTATGGTGCCCCCTTGTGACTGGTTCCGGAATAATTTATTCGCTCTGTATTTTTTTCTCCCGGTGCATTCTGTGTGGTTTCCTCATTCTTACCCTAACACGCAAGGTTAAAAATCCTTCAAATCAGTCCTGGGTCCAGATCACACCCAAAATCTAATCAGTTCTTCAGTGGCCCAAGACCCACATTTGGTTAAACTTTTATGGAAATCCATTCATTAGATTTCGAGTTATCGTGCAAACAGATACACCCACACACATACACACACAAACAAATTCATAACCTCCCCCTTGGTGGAGATAATAAATAAGGCTGATAAAATATCCAGAAACGACTAAGTACTCCAACAAATTAGTGTCCCACCCTCAAGAACTGTTTTTTTATTTGTTTGTTTTTAACCATGAAAGTGTGATGAGAAATTATTGGTAGGTATTGTACTGGCTTCTGCAATCTAATCCCATCAAATTCGTGGTTCTATTACCAACAGCATCATAATGAGACCTAAACTGCTCCTATCATTTAATTGGTGTAATAATCTAGAATCCCCAGAACGCATTACACTCCACTAGCTCATCCTCTTGTGATCAGTGTCAGGGTTATCTGTTACCGAAAATGTTTTGACACGACCCTGCTTTCAGCAATAACAAGCACACAAGTCCAGCAAAATGCCAGCTAATGTCAAGTGGCTAAATATCTATTACCTAATGTGCTACAGACAGAAGCTCATTTATTCCATAGCTGCAGGCCTACACGTTATAGCCGATCCGTTTTATTTATAGCAGATTATTTCTAGCCTGGTGAAATCAGTCTTCCACTGTTTCCGTCTAATGAATCATACCGTATGGAACCGAGCCACGAGTCAGAATGTGGTGAGCGGATACCTGAGCTTACTGCCTGAAGACAGACGTGTAGAACATATCAGATTCTACTACATGCAATTCCAGTCAGTTCAGTATGAGCCATGTGTTAAAACATAACTTTTATATAGGCACTGTTGAATCTCATGTCTATTGTAAATGCTAGCTGTGAGCTTTAACTGCTCAGAATTTTAAGACATTTCTTATGTGTCTCCACTTTGTCTCAGTTTTTGCCTCAACTTACTGCACTGTTACATAATATAAAAATTATAGCTCTTCATGGGAGGAAGGAAAAGTAATGAACAAAAGAGAAAACTAGGACATTCAATGTCAAACGCTGTTTTATAAACTGTGTGCGGAACACATCCATCTGTCCAGCATACATCCATTCACCACCTATCCATTAGGGTTGTTCGGTAAGCAGGACTCAACTCCAGCTGACTGTGGGTGAGAGGTTGGATACACCCTGAATAGGTTCCAGTCTATTGCAGGACTAATACAGACACAAACATCCATTCACATTCACACATATGGGCAATTAAGGGGAGTCAGTTGACCTAAACTGCATGTCTTTGGACTGTGGGAGGAGACCAGAGTACACAGAGGAAACCTTCTCAGAGTGAGAAGACAATCAAAATATAATTATTTCAATCTTTGCCTTCTTTTTATTGCTCGAAATTGTCTGTTTTAATTTCCTCTTGCTGTTATCACATCATATTGCAGTTTATTTTTACAATGGAGGACAATTTACTTCATCAGTCCTGATTTTCTATCCAGTTTTTTTTTCAGTGCTCAAACCTGTAGATTATTTTAATAATGTGGATGTTAAACATTTATCCTAAAAATTCATGTTAAGCTCTTTCATACTTTCATATTGAGTCACCAGCTGTGAATATGATCCAAAAATTGTAAACTTGTAAAGGAAGCACATCATCATAAGGCACTTTTATTTCTAAATGTAGAGTAGCCACGTTTGTGGATATAAAAAGCCCACTCACTCCTGCTAAAATGGCAGGTTTTTGTGGTGTAAAAACATGATACCATCATTTTTTTTTTCTTCCTAAATGTAAAAAACAATTTGGGGGGGAGGTGAAGATAGATAGACAGACAGACAGACAGACAGACAGACAGACAGACAGACAGACAGACAGACAGACAGACAGACAGATAGATAGATAGACAGACAGACAGACAGACAGACAGACAGACGGACAGACAGATAGATAGATAGATAGATAGATATTCTGTTGAAACTCCTGCTTTAAACAGGTCAGTGACACACACTGTCACAACATTTTCCATAACATTCAAAAAGGAAGTTGCCCTAAAATTACTTTCATACACCCAGTCAGCCAATAAAAAAGACCAGCGGCAATAAAAAAGGACGTTTATCCCAATTTAAAATTTTTTTTACTTCAATTTTTTTTTAGAAATCATGAATGTAAACATCGGCGGATTCGCGAAACAAGGAATCAAAAAAGAATGGTCTAAACTAACACTTTGTTGAAGCACGTTTACTGACAGCATTCAAGTTTTTTTTTTTAAGGGTTCTATCAGCATTGCACATCACTTTTCCTTGCAAAGCGCTTTAATTCTTTCAAATTGTGAGATCACCTCCTGTGCGCAGCCTTCTTTAGGTCACCCCACATATTTTCAGTTGCATGATGAGTTCAAAGCATGATGCTGCCACCACCATACTTCACCCTGGATATGGTGCTCTTTTGGTGATGTATCGTTTTTCGCACCAAACATACCCGTGGATGCGGTTGTAGGCTTCATGCCAGCCTCCTGGACTAGTCTATTTCTTGTCTTTGTATCAACTTCGGCAGGATCTCCAGTGCCATATTTTCTCCACTGGTGATGACCCTTCACTGTGTTCCATGGTATATGTAATGTGAATATGTGATGTGAAATTCCTCACATCCCCAATTATAAGAAGGCGTACATGCTGATGCAACCACATTTTCCCCCTAAAAGATTTCAGTTTGCTTTTAAATGAATTGTACAGGTTATAAGTCCCTTTAAATGTGGAGATCTTTCTTCGCCATCACAAACACCAGGTATTTTAACAGACTGCACAGACTTTTTACACCCATTGTATATGTACATATAACCAAAATCAGCAATAAGATTAAACAGTCAAAAATGAAGATTAAAAAATAATAATAATTACATAAATAAATAAATATTAAAGAAAGAAAAAAAAGACTTGATGGATTAATTTACCAAACAATAGACTAAAATATTGACAGCCATTCAAGTGTAGATCAATCAGGAATAAAACACAATGGGATGTGCTGTAAAATTGCCCCACATGAAGGAATGTGTCCGTGCAAGTTCATTTTAAGGCATCCAGATACAATGCTGTGCAAAAGTATTAGCCCCTTTCTAATCTGCTCTATTTTTGTTCATTCATACGACTTAATTGTTTCTGATCTCCAAACAAATTCAGCAAAATACAAAACCTTTTATAAATCAGCACTTTAAACTATCAGAATTTAGCTCGCGAGGACATGCTGTAAATTCTGGCATTTAAAGAGCGAGTAACATCCTGAAAATGTTCCTTTGTTATACAGTATGTAGTAAAATACAGGCTCATTGTTCAGGACGGAGGAGAAAATGTACTTTCCAGTCTGTTCTCCCGTAAAGGTTTGATGACTGAATGCATCTGACGTTAACTTGATCTGCAGCATTTCTCTTTATCATGGGTAAGGATGTACAAACAGAGAAAAGTGTTCACCCAAAAAACGAGCCCGGTCCTGTAAGATGGCCACATATTTTACTGATTGGCTTTAACCATTCAGAGAAACTGGACATGATGATTGTTACCATGTTTAGTTTCAGGCAACAGATCCTGGTGGGTTGAAGGCATCCTTTGGCTTTTGCCATATATAAAAATGTCCAGAAGCAGGAGAAAGGGGTGATTTAAGCTCCCTGTCAGTGAGCACATTTTGGGCACTGCAATACCTAGCGAGAGTCACTTACTCTGTCTCAAGCACGAAACAATTCAAACTTTCTCAAACTTTCTGTAGAAGTTCACTATAGAGAGAGAGGAGAAAGGAAGAAACTGTAGCGCAGTGACCTTGTCAGCTTTGCAAAAAAAAAAAACAACAACAACAAAAAAAAGCTCAGATAAGGCAAAACCTGTACATGTTCGAATGGCCACCTGACAACAAAATTAAATGATTAAATGTGCCAAATAATTCAGGAAATACATATTTGATATGATTCAAGCACAACTTAATACAATTTCTAACAGGATGAAATATTCTACCAGGCTCGGGCATTTGTTTCTGTGTGGATTTTGCATCCTTGCGTGGGTTTCCTCCAGGTATTCCGGTTTCCTCCCACAGTCCAAAGACATGCACATGAGACTAACTGTTCCAAATTGCCCCTGGGTGTGGATGTGAGTGAGAATGGCTGTGTGTGTTGGCCCATGGGCCGCATTCGCCCATGCGCACCAGCCCCCACATGACTCTAGTAGTAGAAATATGTGGTTCAGCAAGTGAGTGAGAGTGAGTGAGTATTACTGTGGTACGGAGCAAGAGATGAGCCTATCAGATGTCTTAAATACATGGCTAGCAGAAAGCTTCAATATGTAGTGGAATGCAATATATTTCTATAGGAATATGAAAGGATGAAAGAAAATAAAGCGTGTTTGGATAGATCAGTCTTATTGGCATTGTGAGTTCTGGATCCATCCTAGGGAAAGAAAAACAAGGGAAGAGTAGGAATAAATGAGGACTGCAGGTGTGAGATGCAGACAAATAATTTATATTGGTATTCAGGACGTCCACAGCAATTTTGCTGGTTTTATCTTGACCCATGCCAAATTAGGAGCAGTTTGAAAAGCTGCCAATGAAGTTTAAAAAGAAAGAAAGAAATGCTAATTATCTAACTGTGCAAAACACAATCATTGTAAGTGAGCACAGGATTAAGGTTTCATTTGAAGATGTAGGAAAAGAAGAAAATAAAAATGATTGAAAATGAATAAACACATCACTTTTATTCGACTCCAAACCAATCGTCTGGGACAAGTCTTCACACCGAATGAACCCCGACACAAGTCAGTAAGTCTAAGAATTTCTAATGTAAGGTCCTAAAAATAGATATCTGAAAATGTAATTATACCTTACAGCTAAAAAAAAAAAAAAAAAGTTCACATTCCAGTTAATAATGTTATACTTTTACAATATGTCTTAACTCTGAACTCCGAAACCGTTTCAAATCAACATCACATCTCATGTGAATTCATCCATTGTACAATTCTGTGCAGCTACAGCCTTACATCCCTTCCACTGATGAAGAAAATGCTACATTATTCATTCATCAGTTTTCCATCCTGGTCAAGGTTATCATGGAACCACTGTCTATCCCAGGAGCAGTCACTGCAAGGCTGTATGAGACACCAGGCCTTTGTCTAAACACACTCACATCACAAGATTCTGTACATTAAGAAGAAACTTGAGATCTTGGAGGAAGTCCATAAGGACATGGGAAGAACAAGCAAAACTCCATATAGAGAGTAACTAGATCAATCTACGGATCAAACCTGGGACCCTGGAGCTGTGAAACCTATCGTCTTATTATATTACACCTAAACGTAGTCTATGTAACAGTACCGAATGTAGTGTTTTTTAAATTGTGTTGTAACTGGTTTAGTTTTGTTGGGGTTGGAATGCAAGAATAGAACATTACAACATTGGTTATGCTCAGAGCAAAACAATTCTCTGATTCAGTTTCTAAGTCCTGTTCTCAAGTGTTGTAGATGTGAAGTGTGATATCTAGTTCCCCCTTAATACCTTCTTGGTGGGAGGAAAGAGCATGAAATTGAAACCGACGAGCTCCCTGGTTGCTTGCCGGAGAACTAGGTTGTCGTTCTAGTTCAGCAGCTTGAAGATTGCACTTCCTGACTCATTACTCCTCAATCCTGCAAACCTCTCTATTTTTTTGTACTTGCCACTTTGAGAACTGTTCTTGCAGAACCGGTCACTAAGAGCCATTAGGCACAATGACTGAGTCCCTCCATGTGGCACTCTCACTCTGAAGCGTTACTTTGTACTGAACCCTCCCAGGTTTATCATGTTATATTTGGTCAGTCACTTTGTTTGGTACGAACCCTTATTACTTAATTGGTGCGGGTACTGATGGATGTCATGTCCAACCGTCAGGCCTATGTGAAATACCACGGTGGGTGTCTAATGGAGATTCGAACCCACGTCCTCTCAATCATGAGCCCAGCACCAATGAATATTGTCTGACTGTTAGCATCTTCCTATCCACAGTTTTTGACAGATCAATATGAAATTTTAAAGAAGGGTGGGTGATCGCCCAAGGATGTTCTCGTTAAATGCTCTTAAGAATACATGCACTGATAATAGCGCAAAAGTATATTAATTAATTACCTTAAATTGTAATAATTAATTTTTATTAAAATGCCAAAAAAAATCTCTCATTGGGGGGGGTGTTTTCATGGTCAGGAAATTCAAATATACAACATTTAAAGGCATTCACTCATTGATTTCTTTGGCTAAAGCCTTGGCGGAGGTCTGCACTCACTGAGTGCTTTTGTTTCCAAATGTTAAAGCCTCCTTAAATTCAGCACAATGAAGGATGTTCCCATGGTATAACTGGTGTTAGGTAAATTGGTATGTTTCAGCTCTCCGACATCACTTCATTATACAACAAAGCAATAGCAAAAGCTTGCACTCTGTCTGACTCAATCTAATTCATAGTTACATAGTCCATCTCGTAGTATACATAGCTTCGGAAGCCAATAACAAAAAAACATAAACTCCCATCAATACTTTTGTTGAGACCATTTTTATGTGTTTGTGCTAGCCTCCAAAATCGTGCTTCTAATGATTTCCCTTTGTTCTTGACCTTTTCCCTTCTTTAAGCTGGAGAGTGGCAATTTATCGTCGAGACATATCTGTAGTTCAGTGATTGTTACATCAAAGTTAATGCTCTAGGTGAAGAAGCAATTGCTTTAGTTTTTTTTTTAATCATAATCATAGTCCAGAAGCCATTTAATAAAAATATAGCTGCTTTGAGATGACTAGAACACCATCAATTCTCACTCACACATTTGCCCAGCCACTTAATCTTACTAGGGCCGTACACCCTGAACAGCTCGCCAGACCATCGCAACACCAACACACACAACCATACTCACTCACACCTAGGGACAATTTGAAGCAGCTTATTAGCCTTTATTCTGTGGGAGGAAACCAGAGTATGAGGAGGTAACCCATGCAAGCACAGGGAAAACATGCAAAGTGCACATAGAAATACCATAGAAATGCCATAGAAATGGACCTTCTTGCTGTGAGGCGGACGTGCTAACCACTATGCCACCGTGCCATCCACCATCAATTCTGCAAAATGCATTTAAAGCAAAAATATGGTCCTGAACATTACTTACCCTTATGTTACCTTAGCTCATTTCCACCTGCCAGACAGTTGCTATTTGAAAAGTTTAAATATATGCATAACCAAACCACAAGTTGAAATTAAGTTTTTGTAGCAGAATCTATTGCTGCTTTTAAATTTATTCAGGAGGAAACTTGGCTTCCTTCAAAACATGCACAGATTTGGCATGCTATAAGGAACGCATTACAACATCATGTCCTCTGCAATCTGCAAACAATGACTTGATTAGCAGGTGGTAGGGAGACAGATACAGAAGTATCTAATATTGGAAGATCTGTACATGTAGATATGGTAAGAATATGAGCTTTTCCCTAAGGAAGTGTGGGGCTCCAAAACTTTGGTGACATTTAAGAAAATCCATAGACATTCTGGCCTTTTGAGAGTCAGACTCTTGGGGAGCGAAAGACAATTAGCAGCAAATCTGCAGTGCAGTGAAGGAAAAAAGCCAGTGTGAGACTTTTGTTCCTCCTCTACCTCCATGTGAAGCCTCGAGTGAAAAGCATTCACAGCTTGAAAAGTTGATGTGCAAACTTAGTATCGTTGGAAAACCCAGAGATGATTAAATGCAACATTAATAAGACCGCTAGTTATATTTATGTATAAGACTGGTGTAGGGTTCTGTGCAGGGTTCATAGAACTACAGCTGTACACATAACTAGTGTACTATTTCACCTCTGCTTACCACCAGTGGATAAACACCCGGAGACTCCTGTGAAAGGTGCTCTAAGATGACTACTACACTTTCACCACTGCCATCAAAGGCTGCCTGGAATGGCACACCATTTAGTCATGCCCATGATGAGGAGATGGTCCTTGTACAATGGACTACCAAAGTAGGTGCTGAGAATTCAGCTCAACTGTAGGCCATGTTGATGAACTCATCTATGCTATGGACCAATGTCTTTCTAAAAAAGAAGTCCTGGTGTCTTTCCTGTAGCAGATGAACAGATCATCTGTAGATGTGATGGACATCATCCAATATAAATAATGCCATATGGTGTGTACCAGGCAGAGTGAGGAACAAGCTCTGCAGGATCACCCTTACTGAAGCCTCCAAACCAATCAACCCATTCACAAAATCTGGCAACAGAACAATGAATAGAAATCCTGAATTCAACCAATGTATGCAAGGTAATGTTTTTACTATAGAAAGAAAGGCTTGTTATACCCTGAGGTGAGGGTACAAAATCTCATGGTTCTTTAAGGCACCAGAAGGAAGCCACCTGGGGTACAAGTAGACGTAAATAGCAAGGTATTCCGAGGCATCTGAGGACCACAAGCAGGACTCTCTGGCAAAGTTTCTGAATTCTATACACAGTCAGAAGAATCATATATAGAGACGCACCAGTCCTGGGGTTGGAAGGCTTGAGTTAAAATAAATCAAATCATTATTTGTTTAGTTATTTATCTGTCTTTATCCATTCATCTATCCATTTTCCTCTGTATATCTGAGATTGGGTCTCAGGGGCAACAGGGCTTTTGGGGATCCCGAGGCATTCCCAGGTCAGATAGGATATTGAATCCCTCCAGCAACTTCGGGGTCTGCCCTGGGGCCTCCTCCCAGTTGGATGTGCCCGGAAAGCCTCCAAAGGGAGTCGACCAGGAGGCTTCCTAAACAGAACAAACCACCTCAAACCACCTCAACTGACTCCTTTCAAATCAAAAGGGCAGTGGCTCTACCCCAAATTTGTCAGTGTTCCGCACCCTATTTCTAAGGCTAGGCCCAGCCCCATTTCGAAGTAAACTCATTTCAGCCGTTTGTATCCACCCTATTATTTTTTCGGTCACTATCCAAATTTTATGACCATTGGTAAGGGTTGGAACATATATGGACTTGTAGATTGAACGTTTTGCCCTTTGGCTCAGCGCCCTCTTCACCATAACAGACTAGTTCAGTGCCCTCATTATTACTGCTGATGCAGCACTGATTTGTCTGTCCATCGCCCACTCCATTCTACCATCACTCGTGAACAAGATCCTGAGATACTTGAACACCTCCGCTTGAGGCATAGACTCATCCCAACTCAGAAGGGGCAATCCACCTTTTTTCCAGTTGAGGCCCTTGGCCTCAGGTTTGGAGGAGCTGACTCTCATTTATCTTGTGTAGAAGCACAATCCTTGATTAAGAGCCAGATGCAGGGACACTGGGTGTATGTGTACTGGGTGTATGGGGAATGTGCAGGGGGATGTGTAGGGGGTTGTAGAAAAATTTTTAGATTCCTCCTTAAATTAATTTTACTATGTAAAGCTGCTTTGTGACAATGCCAATTGTAAAAAGCGCTATACAAATAAAACTGAATTGAATTAAATTGAATTGGGTGTGAGGCAGGAACATGGCTTGGATGGTACCCCATTGCCTAGACTCAACAACCTAGAATTTTTTTTTTTTGAAAAATTCCTTTTATGAAAAAGCAAGTAATCCAAAGGTTGGGGGTTCAAGCCCCACTATTACTGAGTTGTCACTGCTGCCCCCCCCAGTGCAGCTAACTGGGTTATCAAAGGCCAGCCATGTCTTTCACTATCTGTGGTGAGAGGCATGTAAAATAACCATTGCTGTCGTTCTTAAAGAGTAGGCCCTTGGGTTGCCGTCAGCATGTTTCTGCCCTGCGATGGCCTGGTGAGCTGTCCAGGGTGTACTCTGCCCTCGCCCAGAGGTGGCTGAGATTTGCACCAGCCTCCCCCACGACCCTAATTAGGATTTAGCAGTTCAGAAAATAAATGAATGAATGAAAAAGCAAGTATGCTAATTTTTTTTTTTTTTTTTTTGAGTGATTGGGAAGAACAACACATCATTCCACTTGACAAAGCAACAACTTTGTTGGGGTTTGATATCAGTAAGGCCTTGAAACTGAAACAGCTGGGAGCTGACAGAGATTTGTATCTCTGTGAAAATGTCATAAGGATTAGTGTAGTTGCCAACCAAGGAGCAATGTTTTCAGCTCTAAGGCATCCTATGACCAGCTCTCACCCTTCAGTGGAATGTACTCTGAGATACTTTGGTGGTAAAGGCACTACCCTTAGTGTGGAGTCTGAAGGTTGGTTATTAGGGGCTTTCATGCCTACCAGGTCTCTGAAGATTTGACACAACCTGCCCAAAGGATTGTGCACAGCAGGTGGGTCTCCTGTACCTTGTATTTATGTAAAGCTCTATATCTTAGGCTAGATTCTACACTGCTAGGAGCGCGGTATTGATCAGCTTCATCTTTTCACCTTTTGTAGATTGGAAAAACTGTTCTCATGGTAACAGTAAGGCAGCTAACAAATACCAGGGCATGCCACATCACAAGGCAATAATTCATCAGTGCATCTGCATTCAACACTTAGGCAGTGCACATCTGGATGCTTCATCTGGTAAGGCCACCAGCAAACATGACACAGGCATCAACAGAAAGCAGGTGGCCCAGCCAGCACGCAGAACATGCATCATGGAGTTCAGGCATACATGAGGTGTTTGTTTAAACTCCCATTTATAACTCTCAACAAAATCCTTGAACTGTGGCAAAATCAATTCTTCTATGAGAATGGTTGTGCAAATGAGTCTCATGATTCAAAAAAATCATTGCCACACAATCATGGCTTTTGTCGGGGGAGGAGGGGGTGGGAGGTGGGTCAGAGGGTACAGATGACCCTGGCCCAAGGCAGGCCCATGAAAAGGTCCACGGTTTGGAAAGGTCTCAGCCTGCATGTGCACATGTGTAGGTGTATCTCATTGCCCATGGCAGTTAGCAGGGGTGAAATATAACGTTCCATATAAACAATTTCTCCAAGTTTCAAAGTGTATTATTAGTAACAAAAACGGAACTCATCAACTACAGCATATTATCATTACATGTGTTAGAAACGGAAGGGCTTGTACTAATCCCATATGTGAAAGTTAACACAAGCTTGTCATATCCTGTTGTGCTTCGCAGGCTGTCAGATGGAAACACCTGCTCCGTTCGCAGGAGACACTTTTCCAGTGGTGTTTCAAATGCGAGGTCTGCTGCCTAGAACACACCACTCCCTCAAAACTCTTTTATTTTTGTAAATCTATATATAACAATGGGCGGCACGGTGACATAGTGGTTAGCATGTCTGCCTCACAGCAAGAAAGTCCCGGGCTCAGGCGTGTCTGTGTGGAGTATGCATGTTCTCCCTGTGCTTGCAAGGGTTTCCTCTGGGAACTCCAATTTCCTCCCACAGTCCTAAGGCATGCACAACCAGCTAAGTGGCTGTTTTAAATTGCCCCTACGTGTGAGTAAGAATTTTTTTTGTGTGTGCGTGTGTGTGTGTGTGTGTTGGCTCTGCAATGGTCTGGTGAGCTGTTCAGGGTGTACCCTTCCTTCATCCAGAGTTGGCAGAGATATGCGCCAGTCTGCCCGCAACTCTAAGTAGGATTAAGGGGTTTAGGAAATGAATGAATGAATATATATGCTATGTTGCGTTTTTTACTTCCAACTGGGTTTCTACCGAAGAACAGATTCATTTATTCGTAACAATGTATATCAGAACACGTATGGTTCTTCAAAGTGTTCCCATATAGATAAAACCTGTATGCGTTTCCCAAAAGCAATTACAGATTGAATCTCTTTTTGTAAAATTATATTTATTAACAGGTAAAATTGTTCCAAGTGGACAGAAAAAAATATATTATGGATTTGTTTCGTTTTTAGTTTTTTTGCTCTAACATGCTACCCAGTCTTGCGTGGTGGATGAAACAGAATGACTTGAGTTTGAGAACTGACTCAGGACTGATGACAGATGTATTAAATGTTACCTTTCATGTAGTACTAAATTTCAAAGCCAGATGGAGCCACGTTACATGTATGTTACTCTTCTTTTTCACCATAGAATACCTGTATAAACGAGGATCCATTTGCTACCTTGCCCCTGAATGAAATTCCTTTGCAGCGAGGCAAGTGTCTCATTTAGCTTGGATCTCGGCGTTTTTTGCTGATGCTGTGAAGTTTTTAGAGTACTGTACATTAATAAAGACACTTTCTGCTCCCTGTGAATCATGCCTGCAGTCATCTAAAGCTAATTATTCTGTGATGTCTTACAAACAGTAGTCTTAATGCTGTGACAAATAAACTGCCATCATATGTGGATCAAAAAAAAGTACAATGAAAAGATTATCATGATTCGTTTCATGCATTATTTTAAATGTAAAAGCTTGTCTTTCAGTACAAGCGTGTGAAAACAGATTGTTCTTAATCACGTCCATATTAGTAGATGGTTTAATGAAGGGGGGTTGGCTATGCTGAATTGCTCACAATGCTCATAATCCTTGATAAATCAGTTTTACTGCAATGACTTGCATTAGTAGACGCAGAGTGTGGTCACATTGTCTCGTGTCGTTGCTTCCAAATGAGAAAAGCGCTGACATTTCATTCAAAAGAATCAATACGCGGAGGAGAATGGCTCACCAGGACAGCAGGTTTCTTCCATCTAGCCAGCTAGATTTCTAAAAAAGAAAATCCCTTGTTTGTTCTCTATTATACTCACCAAAAAAGCCATAACATGGTGCAATAATCTACGGCAAAACCGTGACCTGCTTCATGCATTTAATATAACACAATATAACCTGTAATTTCTGTTGTGTTGCACTTCCATGCTCGTATCTCTCTCTCTCTCTCTCTCTCTCTCTCTCTCTCTCTCTTTCTTTCTTTCCCCGCCCCCCCCCCCATGCTCTCTCTTTTTTCTCTTTACATGTACTTATCCTGCTTTAAACCCTTTGCTTCTCTGCACTGATTATTGAAAAAGCTTGAATTAAAAATAAATACATACATAAATAAATTCCCCACCAGTAATGTAGAGTCGATCTGCATACCTTGGTACAACTTGCAAACATAACATTTAAAGATATACTTTAATAAAAATCTCTAAATAAAAATAATAAAAAATGTTCAATTGAAAAGTAGCAGCAATCCTGTGATAAGCAAAAATCATTAAAGGTGCTTTAAGATGTGGTTTTTTTTCTCTTTTTTTTTTCTTTTCTTTCTTTAAGATTAGGTCTCTAAGAACTGGATGGGTTTGACATTCGAATGTTCATAAAGCTAAACCCTCAGGATCTCAGGCCCCTACAGTGTCTTAAAATGCCTCACAGGAGACGTATACAAACACAAACAAGAGTTTTCTCAGCAAGTTCTACATATCCTCCTGGTTATTCTCCCAAGAGAGGAATAAAACAAAATGTTATCCTAAACCTCAACTTCTGTTATTCTGAGGTCAGCTGATTACTAAACACAAGTGCTGATAGGGTAGCACTGAAACGCAGCTTTTCCATGTAAAAGACTACCGTCTGTCACTATGTGAACAGGATTTTGTTGTTTTCTTATTGAAATTGACAACTGCAGATGCTGTGTGGGAAGTAAAAATAAAACCAGGTCCATATAGCTCATTACAGCCATATAGACTGCTCCTCTAATGAACCTCATCTGTGAAATGAACCAAATGAACTTCATAAATACCGTGCTACAGAAAAGAAATTTAAAGACCCGTCTGCCATCTGTGTTGGTCACAGGGATGAAATAAGTGCATCCAAACTTTAAATTCAGTCCAAAGGAAATGACTGGATGGCCTACATGCCTGTATAGCCACCCATCCACCTACAGTACTGTACCAAAGTCTAATGCAGATTTTTTTTTTTTAAATAAACTTTGCTATAGATTTTTTTTTTATGACTTGTACATTAGCGAGTCAGAACAAATTTTCAGGTACAAAATTAAATGTTTGTTTGTTCGAATCCGGGTTGATGCCACAGCCATCCGTGACCGGGAGTCCATGGAAGCTAATTGGCTGAGCTCTGACAGGAGGGAGGGATGGCATACGTTCACTTCCCTGTCACGCACATCGATCACCAGCCAATCATGGGCGTCTGTGAGCTCATTCGTACGAGGGGTCAGATAGCGTTTTCCCTCCGAGTGTGTTAGGTCGCCTCCAAATGCGGGTGGCAGCATCACGTCACGGAGGGGGCATGTGCATCTTTACGCACCTCCCTAGTTGGTGATGGTTAGGTGATAGGGAAGGCAACACTTTGATGGGTGGGTACTGGACACGACTAAAATCAGGAGGGGAAATTGGGGGGGGAGTTTGTATGTCATTCACTCATTCAGTTTCTGAACTGCTTAATCCTAATTAGGGTCGCAGGGAGGCTGGCGCCCATCTTAGCCGACTCTGGGCGAGGGCAGAGTACACCCTGG
>JBCNYH010000012.1:50970707-50989021 GCA_039654325.1 Tandanus tandanus
GTGAAGAGAATTGCTAGAAATTTCTTTTTTTTTAAGTTGTTTCTCCATAATCTTTTTTTTCTTTTCTCTCTTTTCATCAGCCCCGTTCTTTAAAAAAAAAAAAAAAAAAAAAAAAAAAAAGTAGACGAAGCCTTGTATCTCAGTGACCTCCTGGAGGCTACTCCCCATACAAGACCGAGGCAAAATGCGTCATTGGCGAGGACAAGTTACTGGAGCTAAAAAAAAAAATGTAAAGGGAACACGAAATTAAATCAGTAATGAATTTCAAACTGAACCCTCCACTTTCCCCAAAAGAGCTTAACAGCCTGCTGAAGGACACGCAGCCATGACGACCTTCACGCTGGCAACGGTTCTCCTGAACTCCCCTTCAACTCGGCGCGTGGGAAAGGACACCTTGCCCACGATTTTTGTGTTCTGACCCACTTTACCACTTTCGCAGGCACGCGTCCACTCGGGACTCGCTCGAGCCTGCGTTTGATCGCTACAGCAACTGGGTACGCATTTCTTCCCCCTCTTTTCCTCCCTCCATCGCGCAGGTGGCATGCAGATGGGACAGGACTTCAAAGAGTCCTTGAGTCTGAAGGAGCTTTGCAGCATTCAGAAAAGGGAATCTTGCTAATTGTTTTCGCTTTCACACAGAAGTCCTTGAAGGAACTAGAACAGGGCAAGGATTCAGATGGCTTTAAATGAACATTTTGAGAAACGCAGCACTGTTTTGGCTGCTCAGCTGTAGGCTTTTACTGTCTTACTTTAGATGAGACCATCTGTCAAACGAATGTCTTTTCAAATCACTCTGCCCAGTAACACTCAAATATTCCCTGAAATCTTTTTTTTTTTTTTTTTTTTTTAAATATTCAATAGTAATCTGAGACCCATCTGAGACATGCGGTTTACTGCAGGACATGGGCTCTTCAGTGCATTGGTTATCACTCAAGCAGAATTTTTTTTCTTCTTCTGTCAGTTTAGTAAGAAAAGTGCTGAAAGTACCTACACCAGCTCCTTCCAGCTCTGGGGTGGGGGGTGGGGGGTGGGGGGGACTGATATAGTGAGGATACGTACCCTCTCGGCCTCTTTAGTGTCGTCAAACAGCCTCCTCTGCCTGCGTGCTGGTGTGGCCTTGGAACTCTCCCATGCTTCCACCCACATGTTGCCCGGGATCTTCATCCTGGCACTCAGTGATCCCTGAACCACTGTCCCGCCCGCCTCATTGCTCACTTCCTCCTCCACGTAGTCTCTTGGCGAGTACCAGCGCACAAAATCCTCCAGGGAGCAACCAGGATTGGCTGCCTGAGGGAGTTTCACACACACACACACACACACACACACACACACACACACACAACAAACTGAAACAAAACAAATTTAAAACATATACGAACTTTATTTTTAAATCTTTTACTGGGTTTAGAAATCTGCCAAATCATATTAGTCGCCCAGTATAAAAAGCAGCGCTCCATTATTCTCCCACACAAAACTCTTCTGTTATTAATTTTGTTAAGAATCATTAAACATTAGATCCTCGGGCGCAGTCTGTCGTTCACTGCTCGGTAAACTCCGTATGATTTGGAAACTGTTACCACAAAGGGCTGGAATTTATTCTTATCCCTTCAGCTTCCGTTCTTCTACTTGATATGGACACTTGCCTCTATTATATTGCATTTAAAGTGCTATGAAGATATTACAGAGTGATGAATCGTTATTATTACGGAATCATTCAAATGTTATGACTGACTGATCATAAAGACCCCGAGTAACAATTAACCAGCGACAAATTCTGCAGTCTTAATCACCTAAATTTCTTTATGAAACTCAAAACTGCTTGGTCAAGAAGTTTACCAGGTGCTCTTTAGGCAACTCTATAGCAGTAATATACAGTTAGTTCCATAAGTATTTAAACCGTCAATCTATAAACAATCTTTGTCTTTTTCTTCTCTCTGTGCACCAGAATAATGGACTTGCACTCCACTTAAGTTATTAAGATGTGACTGAAATGTAGACGTTCAGCTGTATATAGAGGACTTTATTATTTTAAAAGTATTGCTTTAACCATTTCAGAGGCTTAAAAGCAACTGGACAGTTGAGTGAGGCACAGTTTTATGGACAATTATGGACTCCATAAATGTCTGGAATCGATTCCAGGCGTTGAATTTGCATTTGGCATGTGATCCAAAGACATGTCAGTGCAGATAAAGGAGCCCATCATTAAGCTGAAAAAACAAACAAATAAATAAATAAATAAACAAACAAACAAACAAACAAACAAACACGGCTATAAGAGAGAACACACTGGTGAGCTCAACAGGCAGTAAAATACCTGGAAGACTGGAAAACAACTAAACTGGATGATCATACAATTTCTTCCTTGGTGAAGAAAATCTCATTTACAACATCCAGTCAAGTCCAAAACACTCTTGAGGAGATCGGATTATGACCGTCAAAGTCTACAATCAAGAGACACCTTCATGAACGTAAACACAGAGGGTTCATATCAAGATGCATCCCAGTGCTAACACTCAATAGAGAAACGCTAGGATAGACTTTGTAAGAAACCTCGGCCAGCTCTAGAACAAGAATCGATGGACAGATGAAAACCAAGCTAAACTTGTACCAGAATAATGGGGAGACGAGTAGGAAGAAGGAAAGGAAAAGAAAAGATACCACGTTATCCGTCAAACATGGACATGGACATGTATGGCTGTCAGTAGAACTGGGTCACTGGTGTTTATTAATGTGACTGCTGATAGAAGCAGAATGAACTTTGAATTCTCCACTTCCTGTCTGTAACACGGCACCACATTTAGTGCATCGGAGTTGTTTAGCACACAGGGGATGTTTTCTGATGTCAGAGAAAGGAAGCAAAGAACGGTAAAATAAAAAGTGTAGAATCAGACATTTTCTTCAGTTTCTTTCCGCGTATTGAGGTAAAACACACCAGTGGATCTATATAAGGACTCTTTCCAGGTACATTTTGATGTGGCTGTTAGCCCTCGTAGCCTTACAGCATACAGCCATTTTGCAGTTGCTGGCTATATCAAGTTAACCCGATACTGGGCAGATTTCAATTGTTTTTGTCCCTGGTAAAATAGGAAATATATGGGAAAATAGGGTTTAAATTAGAAATTAGACTCAGTGTTGAGTGGGCGACCTGCCTTCTTTAAAGAACAGGGATCTACCAAAGTCTGATCTTCACGACACGTTTGTGGAAATGTATCATGGCACGAACAAATGAGATCTCTGAGGACCTCAGAAAAAGAGTTCACAAACTTTCAAGCACCACTGCAAGCATCTACTCACAGAAAACCAGAAAACTTCACCCTTCCAACAGTTATACACATATTTATGGAGCTTCCACCATACAAAAACACTTCGCAAGACTTCCGACCAATGAGATTGAACTATTCAGCAATGTTAATCTGTGATAAACTCTTGTTATTTTATAATGATCACCTCCACACGACATCACACTACCGTGATACCTAGTGACATTTACTCTGATTACATTATATTACAGCTAATTCTATTATATTTAATGATAGAATTAGAAACCTCCAGGACGATTCAGATTTGTTTAGGATTAAAGACTTTTTAATGGCAAATCACAAGCAAAAAAGTAAAAAAAAAAAAATCTATATCGCAACCAGTGTTCTGTATCATATTAAATCATTTCATCATGAAAAAACGAAGGTAGTAAATGCATCTCCCCGATGCGCTTACGAATTACAGAGATGATCAATGCTATTGTTTAACAGTGAACGAAAAGTAAAAAAACAAAACATCAGGCTACAGAAAAATCAATTCACAAACAGCACACGTCTCCTCGTTCCACCCTAAGCAGCTGGTCAAGCTGGATCTAGTAGCACGACATCATCCTGTAAGCATGAATGAAAATGGGAGGGGGGGGGGGGGCCCTCATTCTCTATTATGCCTTTTTATTTCTTTATTGGCAAAGAGATATCAGTGCATGAATAATCCCGACGGCGAGCAATAAGCGCGCAGGCTTGTCAGCCGCTGCCTTTGTAAATGAGCCGGCTGACAAATTCCAGCGGCGAGCTTTCTCTGCGTGACCTTTCTGCCTGTCTGCGGAAGTCCTGTGCACTTGCATGGTCGATAATTACTAGGAGACGGCGCAACAAGACATAATGATCCAAGTTTTACAGAAATGAGGCGGCTCGGAGACTTAAGGGAGTGAGGCGAGGACGGGGGAGGTGGAGGAGGATTTCTACAAGCTAATCTGATCACATTTCATCGCACGGTGTTTACTGAGACATTTATGGTATTGCAAAGAGTTCTCAGACTTCAATCAAACGTGAATTACTGCTAGTCCTGCACCTGTTTATGTAAGAGTGGTGCATATCTAAGCAGCTGCATTCCGAATTTAGTACCAGCTGAATCATGAGAGTAATACCGTAGTGTTGTTAGTTCCCAGTACTGACTGTTGGAATACTGGAAGATGTGAGATGAGCAGATCATCTTGGCCAACATCAAAACTATTTAAAACAACACGGATGGTATATTCAGGTAGAAATCCAGCAGCAATGCAGGTTGGTACCATGACAAATGTCTGTTGCCCCTGTTCATATTGCAGTGCCTCGAGTGACAGTGGAAACGGTGGTGGTGGTGATAGCGGAGTGGGTGCTTGGAGGGTTCAAAGCGCTGTCATCTTTTTAAGTCACCCCATTCATCATATCCACGAGTCTCCCTTCTCCACCCAGAGGGAGATGGCAATTAAAGCCAAAATGCCAAATTATGCTTGGCTAAGCACAATTAAAGACAGCGCCGCCGCTAAATTTAGAGGCCATCTTCAGCTAAGGGGGCCATTTAGTGCAATAGCCGAGCTCTCAGCAGTCATCCTCTGCAGCTTCGGAGAGTTCAGGGAAAAGAAAAGAAGAAGGAAAAAAAACACAACACTGGTGCGTTTGCTGTGCTTGAGAGAAATTAGAGCATTTTGTAGGACAGCAGTAAAAGCAGGAAGAACGCGTCACCTTTCCTCATCAGCTTCGCCCCCTGTAGTTAAAAACAAGCATTTTGCACAGACGATACATAAAACTAGATTTGGAAACAAGGGTGCTCTTGCTGTGCTTAAGATACTCTCCTTTTCTTTCCAAATCCCTCTTTCTTTAATCTCCTGGGATGGTCTATAGAATAGCGCCGTGGGATAATTCCACGTTATCCGACAGACAAGGATGTCGAGGGTGGAATAAGGCGCTTATGAAGATGAATAGGTGTCCGCGAACGACAACCGAACAGCTCTTACCCCTCGCAGTGCCAACCTGAAATTTCTTTTTTTGTGCTCTATAAAGGTGAAAGCTATGAATGGGTTGACAGATTCTGGCCAGCAAAGATTAAGACAGAGGCACAAGGAAGTGGGAAATTTGATCTCCTGGCTGAGAACGCGGTGCTCAGCCTTTACAATCTTGTCACTGTTAAGTTAAAGATATGGAGTGATATTTTGTGCTGTCTTTGCTCCTGCTGACATTTCGGTGACGTTGACGAATGTGTTAGGCGAGTCGAAATCTCTACGGTGAGGCTTGAAATCGCAAAGGCCTTTAGCCCGCATGATGAAAATCATAAATGTGACCCCCAAAAGGAGGATAATACAGTTATCCTGACTAGAATCTGTTTGTGCATGAGGAACATTTCAACAATGGGGTTTTATGGCAGGAATTAAACATGAAATGCAAAAGACTTCACTTAATGTAGCTTAATCAGCTTAATGCCTTACCTTGAATCACCTCAGCGTACGCCACGCTAATTCATTAGACCAACTCCCTGATCCAATTCAAATGTTCAGTCTTTACTAATTAGCTGAATCCTCTGCGGTGACAGAGATATCATAGATGATTAAATTAAGCCCACAAAAGCAGTATATCTACATTTCTCTGTGCGAAAATGAGGATTGCAGAGACAGAGAAAAGAATGCAGGCTGGAAGATTACACACGTTGCTTTGCTACTTTCCTCAGCATTGCTCCTTGATGGAGCATAAGCAGGACCCCCTGCATTTCAGTAGTACATGTGACTCGCAGCATGACTTGCACAGTCGACAAGAGGACCTGATCAGCAACTACTGGAAGAGACCAGAAGTGAGCGCTGGTGTTCTGATGCCAAGTTACCAGCTTCATTTGAAGAGCTAGGATGAGATCAGCTTCAGAACGCTGGCGTTTAGAGTGACGTGGAGATCATCTCTACCTTCCAGCTGCATCGTCCTCAACCCTGGATTAAATCCTAACCATCAATTCAATTTACAGGATGATGTTCCTCCATGTTACATTTCTCACCAGACTGGTCAAGACTCATTTTCTTTTCATTAAACTAAATACACCTGCATCAAGGAAAATAGCCAAAAGTCCTCTAACATTAGCTTGTACGTGGATAAATTAGCCGAGTTTTACGCCATTTGCAAAATTTGCACATAGGCATACAGGCATCTAGAGATGAAGTACTAAGCACCGACGAAAGCAAAGCCACCTGCTGGTAAATTTAACCTGACATCCTTAAAATGCCCCGAATGATGCTAGTCCCATTTTTAGATCTTATCTGGAGGACGCTCCTGGTTTATTTTATGATTGTTTCCCCAAGACAATACTGCTGCAACGTTTTATCTTCACTTTTGCAATGCAAATAAGATCTAAAGGTCTTTTTCATCCTACAAAACACCTTGAGGAATTATGCTGTCTGGGAAATCCTGGACCATTTCTCGGACAAATATTTAATTTCTGTTTTTATTTACACAGTACCGTTTAACTGACAAAAAATGGACACAATCCCACTAAATTTAAATCATTTTATTAACCAAGACTGTTTTTACTACCTATGGATACCTGACATCAGCATATCATCATGCAGACTGTGAGGCAGGACACTTGATATGAATAGGTACATGAGTATGCTTAATAAGGAATGTGAGATGAAGGCTTCCTTGAGTGCACAGAGCAGAATCAATGAATGTGGTCAGTTACAATCAGTGTAAAGCTGCATACACACAGGAAGTGCTGAGCAACAAGCGAATCGCCTCGCCGCCAGCTCTGGTAGCCTAGGTAACCTCCACGCATGTTTCCCGTTTCCAAATAATTCCAAGTGAAACCATGAGCAGTATCTAACTAGTTCACTAATAAATAGCTTATATTATCATTAGCTTATATTATTTTAGTTTATTTTAGCTTATATTATCATCATAAATAGCTACAAATATCACACAGCAAGTATTAAACGGAGATTCTTTGACATCATGAATAATTCTGAGTTAAACGTATATAAATATATATTCACTGGAAATGCCAACTGTTTCAGTAACATGAACCCAAGCATTGCATTTCCGGTGATTAATCGTTGTAAAATTTGGGTGTGCACTCATAACGCACACAGCAATAACGAGCTGCTCTTGCGTGTTGATGTAAGCAGAATCAATAAACGTGTTATGGGAAACGTGTTTGGCGGCATCTCTCGATCAACAGTAACTTTAAGATCTGAATAGTATTCACGTCAAAGTTCAGCTCAGTTTAAGTCTGTACCTGCCCACTTCACGACACTTAAGAAAATTTCACCCTTCATTGCTCATTTCACTGGCTTTCATTGACTTTATATGGTCATTGCTTCCTGTGTCCACGCAGCCTTAGTAAGTAAGGTGCCTTAAAAAACACACCCCTACACAAAAACGCATTTATAAATGCACATCACTAAAAACAGTATCCAGAGAAGCAGTCACATGTGAAAGCAGTTCATTTCTGCGAGCACTGAGCATGGTACACGTTTCCTTTCCTTTCCCGTGCCGGTGTCTACACAAGTCAAATACACAGTGATCTGCCATAACATTAAAAACATTATGACCACTGACAGGTGAAGCAAATATGATTGCCAAGGAGTGGGATGTGTTAGGCAGAAAATGAACAGGCAGTTCTCAAAGGTGACGTATTCTAAGCAAGAAAAACAAGCAAGTGTAGAGATTTAGGTGACTTTGACAAGGACCACATCATGACGGCTAAACAACCGGATCTGCTCATCTCCAAAATGGAAGGTCTTGTGGGGTGTTCCTGGTATGCAGTGGTACCTACCTACTAAAGGTGGTCCAAGGAAGGACAGCCAGCGATCTGGCCGGAGTGTAATGTCTTGACTGTGTGTAAAATGAGTGTAAAATCGGTGTTTACAGAATAATAGGCTAATGTTTAAATTTACGTGGGAAAAAACAGAGCGCTCTTTTTGCACATTTTTGAATGCTAACACAACACACTGCATGGCAAAGTTAAAATACTGACTTCCAATGTTAACATATCAATATTCAACATAAATAGGAGGCCAATTCTAGTAGAACTATACTAACTTGGAACGAGTATTCATATTAAGGAGTATTAAGAAGTAGCCTCGTACTTTGTCAAGCATCGCAAGAACTCTTTTTTTTTTTTTTTTTTTGCCAAATGCAATGCAGGTTTATTTTCTCAAGAATATCTTATGCAACAATATACTTTACATGGATTGTAATGAACCTCAAAACTCTACTACTCCACACCTCTCCCTTCGGGATATTTCAAGATTTATTAAAAAATTCTCTGAGTAAGTGGCAAGAAGCCTTATTGCCATTTACCGATTTACTTCGGCACGCACCGCCATCCCACTCGGAGCGTTTAACACATGTGCTGAAGACAGTTGAGATTAACCTCAGGATATCTTCAAGCATAACTGAATTTCCAAAAAATTATGGATGTTATGTATTCTCCCAGTCGTTACCTTAAAGGACTCCATGTCTGAGAGTAGGCAGGCGCTCTGCATGCGTGCACGGAGATGGGCACCCTCAGCCGACGTCCCCAATTTGGCCAGCACTTCTGACTGCTCCTCTAGTGCATCTTCAGTCATGGGCGCGGGCTCCTGGGGAAAAACAACCCAACAAGATTCTCTGTTGTGCAACACTGACAATTCCACTGTGATACTGTTTTCAGCTAAATTTAAAGACTAACAAAAATAACCTCTAAAACTTGCTGCGAAACTTGGCAGTCGGTTCAGACCTCTTGGAGTGAGCCAGGTCTCCAAGGTTACACAATATGACTTATTTCTGTAGGGAGAAAAAGCTGCTCAGCTGAACACTTGATTGGACTGTCAGTCAACAGATCCAGAGCTGAAGACAGCTGACAACTTTACAGATACAACAGTGTGTTCAGGCTGTCCCTCAGCAGTCAAAACCTCCAGATTCAAGCCTTCGGCCCACTAATGACCCCCTGAGCTTCACTAACAAGTGCATTACAGGAAGCATGGGACAAATCCAGACAGGCCAACGAGACACCATGAACTCTCTGTGTTTCACAAGAAACCAAAAACACAAATTTATCGAAATATTTCATCACACAAATGGGTCACAGAGACAAGTTTAACAACACCTTTATACAGCTATTGCTTTTTTCACAAGAAATGTCTTCAGCCCTATAAGTGGAGGTGGGTAACATACTCGCCATGCTCTCAATACTTTCAATCCCCCAGTGTTCATCACGTGGTGGAGGGCAGACAGAGCCCTGTGATGCAGTCAGATGAGATTGACTTCCATAATAAATTATAAATGACTGTAAAAATATGTGTTGTTAAACGTAGCAATGAAATTTTTTTTTTTCCCGTAAGCAGGTGTTTGCTGTTAAAATGTAAGG
Organism: Tandanus tandanus; assembly: GCA_039654325.1. Classification (NCBI taxonomy): domain Eukaryota; kingdom Metazoa; phylum Chordata; class Actinopteri; order Siluriformes; family Plotosidae; genus Tandanus; species Tandanus tandanus. Next base: position 50,980,332 of record JBCNYH010000012.1, read on the forward strand.
AAGTACTCTCCAGAGCCAGAACTTTGTAACAGTCAGTATGTTGTCTGCTACAGAAGAGACTCTGGTGAGGGGATGATGTTCATAACTGCTGTAACACAAGCGAAAACCAGAATAAACGTGGCCTGTGGATGTTCCATAACATTACATCAGGGATGTCCAATCTTATCCGCAAAGGGCCGGTTTGGGTGCAGGTTCTCACTTCAACCAAGCAGTAGCCACACATTCCACCTGTTTCAATCACTGATCTAATAAAAAAAAGACTAGATTACACATTAGTGTTTCAATTTTGAAGCCAGGTGGCAGCCATCTTGGTGAGAACACTTTACTGTTGAAACTTATACTCAAAAAGCATGATGGGAAAATGGAAATAATTACACCCCAGATGAACATTTCCTTTTTAAAACTTTTTTTTTTTTTTTGGCCAAATTTCAGCTATGCAGAGCTTTTATATATTTTTTTCAATGAATTACAAATATCAGTGAAATTATTGGTCAAGTTATATGAACTGAAGGTATTTTGACTGTCAGCAGAAAAATCTTCAGGGTTTTCGAGCTGTGTTGGTTTTCAACAGCTGCATTTTGAGATCTTAAAGCAAGGTGGTCTCACCAAGATGGCTGCCACCCAGCTTCAAAATATAAAAACACTAATGTGCAATCTAGTCATTTTTATTGAGATCAGTGATTGAAACAGGTGGAAGGCGTGGCTACTGCTTGGCTTAAGTGAAAACCTGCACCCACACCGGCCCTTTGCGGATAAGACCGGACATCCCTGCTTTATATGTTACTATAAAGGGTTAAAATATACGACGCATCATTCATTAATATAATTAGCAAATGTAATCTGCAAATTGCTTTGGTTGTCATTTACCCTTTTTTAACCTCCAGTTCTCACCCCATTCTTTACCTCTTATCTTATTACATTCTTCTCCTCATTCCTCAACCAGTTCTTTACTAATTCTTTCACCATATTCCTCACCACATCTCTCTACCCATCCCTCACTCAAATCTTTCCCCATTTCTTATTTATTCCTCAACCCCAACCTTAATCAAGTCCTAACCCATGTCTCACCCCATTCCTCACTCAATTCTTCATTCACTTCTGTGCCCCATTTCTTAACCCATTCTTCATCACATTCTTTAAACATTCCTCACTTTATTCCACAACCCATTCTTCATTCCATATTTACCCAGTTCCTCAGCCAAATGGATTCATTGATCCATTTCACCCCATACTTTACTACATTCTTACCCCATTCATCTGTCCACTCCGTACTCCTTTCCTCACCCCATTCATCATTAAATTCATCACTCCATTCCATACTTTATTCCTCATACCCTTCCTCATGCTACACAGTCTATTACAAATACTGACATTTTCACAGGAAAATCATTACTTACTTTACCCTCACACTCATCTTCTGAACTGCTTAATCCTACGAGGGCTGGTGCCTATCTCAGCCGACTCTGGGCGAAGTCGGGGTACACCCTAAACAGCCCGCCAGGCCGTTGCAGGGCCAACACACTTACAACTATTCACACTCACTCTCACACGTAGGGTCAATTTGGAACAGCCAATTAGCCTAAAGTGAATTTAGACTGTGGGAGGAAACCGGAGTACCCGGAGGAAACACACACAAGCACGGGGAGAACATGCAAACTCCACCCAGAAACGCCCGAGCCCGGGAATCGAACCCAGGACCTTCTTGCTGTGAGGCGTACATGCTAACCATCGTGCCACTCATCATGGCATTAGTTGCCCAAAAAAAAAAAAAAAAACAACAACAACTATTTTCACTATTTTAAAACTGTATTATTACAATTTTTTTTTCTTTAAACTGAACACGTGTATCTTTACAAGCATGCCTCATTTAAAAACACGCCTTATCCCACAAGGTGCTCTAATCACACCACGATGATTACTGAGATCCTGACAAATCAGCAACATGGACAGACAAATATATTGTGGTGTCTCTTTTAAAGGTATTTATTTGATGTACTGTAATGAAAGTATGCGTTTGAGGGGCACCTCCTTTAAGAGCATATAGACTATTAAAGGCAATTCTTTAAGACCTTCAACATAAGTGTTGCACATTAGTACTAACCAGTATCCACACTTGGTAACCATGTGGAGCACAAGACCCCAGTAATGTGGTTTTATAATGCCAATCAATCTACTCCAACCGAGTTCGCTGAATGTCGGTGGTAATTTTGCTGCCTATTCAAAAATGGCTCAGTTTGTGAATGCAGACATACAATGCAGTCTTAGCACAGGACGCAGGGAGGACACAATTGGGAAAGCAACTTGAATGAATCAAGGCGACATGCAAGAGCTTTGAAAAACACACAGGAAAAGGGTAAAAAAATAAAAAGCATATTTTCTGCTGATATTAGTGGTCTAGCTAGAAAATAGGTTCATTTACCAATAGCATGGTGCAAAGATCCACCATTGTAGTGTGTATTACATATTAAAAGGGAAGGAGAAACTTATTAACGAAAAATTTAAAAGGAAAAAAAATTGAAAGAAGAGGAAAATGCAGTTATATCTGATATTAATGCATAGCTGAATCAAAGTAATTCATATTTAACTAAGATAGATAGGTAAGATTTACATCTTTCTGAAAATCAAATTCGGATCATAGGAAGGGGTAGAAATGGTCAAATTCCAAGTGCAAGGGGGGCTGGGAAGCTGTTACCCATCTACACCATATGTCTCCTTTCATAATCTCCCTTTCAACCACTTCTCACACACTTCATCCATCCCATCCCCTAATCACAAGCCCTCCCGCAGACTCGGAGTAAAGGATTGGATGGCGGGAACGACAGGAAACAAAAACAGAAGATGAATCAGTGGTGGTGCGCCCCAAACACACGCAACATCGACAAATATGAGGCAGAGAGATGAGCGTAGCGCCGTAAAAGCAAAGCAGAAACGAGAGATTATTAAAGGAAAAGGGGACGCGCTTCAGATCTAATAAAGGGGGAGCCGGGGGAAAACAGAAAGGCTGTTGAGGGAGTGAGTGAGAAAATTATGGCAATAATGAGAAAGAGGTAGAGTGAGAGCGAGGGAATAGGAAGAAGCATGACAGACGGCAAACAAGATGCAAACGGAAAAAGAGAGCCGGGTTTAAAAAAAACAAAAACAACAACAACAACAAAAAAACAGTACTACAGCTGTGAGAAAGTGCAAAGAAGATGGAGCACTGCATCAAAAACTAAACAAACCGATAAAAAATATGCCGACGCTTTTTTCTCTTCTCCCAGCCTTTGTTTTCTCCTCCTTTCTAAGGTGTCGTCTTAAGAGCAGCCAGACACAGACAGGCAAGGAACAAGGGAAAAAGGAGAGGAAAAAACCAAAACCGAAGCGCTACAGGCCCAAAGGTGATATCATGAGCTTGGACTTATCGAAGACCTGAGTGTGGATGCAGATGCTGGATGGTGTAGGTTGCATGCTGAGAGACTTTTCAGCAGTATATTTTCGTGAAGCTTCACAATTTAGTGCTCGGGATTCTGAGCTGTGGAAACGGCCACGAGGTGCTGGCAAAAACTACCGTTACCCATCTGTGCCCTACTTTTGCATGCTGATTAACTGCAGAAGACACTTTTTACATGCTGCGCAAGAGCTCATTTACGTCATCGCGCTATCGGTTGATTGAAAACTTCCTCGTTTTGGAGGCTGGTCGGGCCAGTTACTATGTACCTGAGCAGATGTTCAAATACAAACAAAAAAAGAAAGACAGAAAGAAAGAAAGAAATAAAAGGAGCCAAAACATCTGTATCTTTCTGCAAAAGTCTGCACATATAACACTAACTATGATAATATTATTCAATGATATGACAAACCAATAACTAATGACACACATAATATTTATTACTCAAGAACACATTATTTAAAAGCTAGCAAAAGCTCATAGCATTTTCAAAATCTGTGTACAAGATTGAAATATACTGTGCAGAGAGTTCATGTGGAAGAATATCTTGAATAGCTTAAATTTGGTTAGCACGCCCGCCTCACCGCAAGAGGGTTCTGGGTTCGAGTCCTGGACTCAGGTGCTTCTGTGTAGGGTTTGCATTTTCTCCCAAACGTTGAGTGGGTTTCCTTCAGGTACACCGGTTTCCTTCCACAGTCATACACAATAGTCTAATTGGCTGTTCCAACTGTTCAGGGTGCACCGCTGCCTTCACCCAATGTTGGCTGAGATAGGCACCAGCCTTCCCACAATCCTAGCAGGATGAGGCGGTTTGGCAAATGAGTAAGTGAGTGGTCACACATGCACAAACACGAGAAAAGACGACGACAACAATCATGTGCTTTGGTGTGTTTTTAGTCAATAATATAAGAACATTTACTCTTAGAGAGGAATGATGCAACCTTTCCTGAGAGATACTGAAGGTGGATAAATCACCCTTTTTTAAGTTAAGAGAACAGGATTATGATCAAGCTTGGCTGAAGGAGGAAAGCAAAAACAGTGCTCTCCTGAATGCCAAACTGTTTTGAACATGCTGTAAGACTTTGCTTGAGACTTTTATTGGCAGAAACTAAGCTGCCATCTCAAACAGCACTTTCAATAATTGTAGACCAAGCTAGAGTTCCCAACCTTATTTATTTTTATTTTTTTTAAACCAAGGACCCTTTTAACTTTAAAAGCAATTCTGCACACCAATACCAAAAAGCAATCCATGGCAAGCTGAACCATTTTACCGGAGCACATTTCAAATTCCAGAAAATAAAGGCTACAAGTACGCAGCGAAGGTGAGGTGGGTGTAGCTAAATATTCCCCAAGATGAAACGTCAAAGGGACTAATCCATTCAGCAACATCCACTGAGCCTGAAGAACATAACTGTTTAATTGTTTAATTATATACTACATGGGAACAAAAGAAAAAAGAACACTAAAATTAGATTATTAAAGTGAATTTCTTACGTTTTTCTTTTTTTTATCATGATGTATGTCGGTGAATCCTGAGTGCACATTCGACAAGGTGTCTCTTTAACTCTCTTTAAGAGTTTAAGTATACACTACCCAGAAACATAATGAAAAGCAACCTAAAATGAGACTTCTATAATTTCCATGAACATATTTTAACCATGACATGAGGCAGGTCAGGTGTGCTCTGCGCTTCACGCCAAGCTAGCGCTGTGTGGCTAACAGCGTCTCTTCAGCCTACTCATTCAAAAACTAAAATATAATCATGAAACAAAACTAAACTGTCCTCTGTACAGGTATCTTAGTATATACACTACACAAAAACACAAGAAAAACAAACTACAATGAGATTTTTAGGGTTTACATTTCCATCAACACGTGATTACAATGACACCGTCTGCTCCAAGTAACCACGACAAACTGCCAGCGTCCATTTTGATTTAAATATTACCCAATCGAAACAATGTTTTCTAATGCTGAAATAATGGACCAATTAGACTGCGCCGTTCCCGTGTAGCAAGTACAGGTTAAAACTTTTTTTAGCTGTTTTTTTTTTTTTTTCAGACTCTCCTGCCTGCAATTCTTGTTGATAATGCACACATTCCTTCTACGTACTCTTCTCCAGGGATATGTTGATTTTCAGGTTTCCAGGTCAATCCCCCTGATCATACGGGTCCAAAATAAAACAAAAATGTCACTCCTTACAAGGGTGTCTCGCTGTTAGATCTAATTGCCATTTGTTTTTCTGCAGGGGGATAGCCTACTCCTGGAACAGCCATACTGCTAGCGCAAACATGAGAATTTTACATGCTTTACTAAAAGCCACGTTTCTGGGGATCCGGATGAAAGTCCGGTTTAGGTAGAGACGCTTTTTTCCAAAGCTTTGTGGTGGCTATTTTTTTTTTCAGAGAAACAATAAAATATTCAAAAACCTTTCGTTTGTTCTGATGCACGCCCGGGATGCACATCGGGAGTTGATAGCCACGCAGTACTGTTTATATACAACCTTGTGCACGTCCACAAACAAAAAAGATGCGGCGCCATGGCTTTTAGGAACAGAATAAACACTTCCCTGCTTCCACACCTTTCCACCGATGTGCCATTTATTATCGTGGGTGACTTTAACTGTGATCTTTCAGAAGAACAGGGCCAATTCATGAACTTTATGGAGACAACATTTCCTTCTCAACACTATGTCAAAGATCCAACAACAAGTGCAGGAACTCTTCTTGATCTTGGATTCACAAACTGCGCACCGCTATACTGCGCCTGGTCAGATCACAAAGCTGTTGACGTGTCCCTTGAACAGAACGTTTTACATTAACCTCGAAACATTTAGCAACAATTGTCCAGCAGATATTATTGGCAAAAAGGTACGATGCTTTATTTCAAAATATACCGATATATTGATGTATATATGTATTTTTCTTTGATTTAGCCGTATTGATGCACCACCAACAAATTTCACTATTAATACTGATATTGTTTTCCATGTTTTCAGCACAGTATCATTATTTACGTACTGTTGAATAATATCATGACATCACACACACTCCTCAAAACTGCTGCCGTCAAGTGCTAAGCTTAATCATTCCTGCACATTCTCATGTGACCTGCCAAGTGAGCTACAACGTCACTGACGTTTTTGTTTTTTTTCATTGGAACACAATGTGACATTTAAAATCCACCAGCATGCTGGAATTTTCAAGCGCTTTGGTCTGTCCATGGAGACGTAGTCTTAGAGCGGACACATTGCCAAAATGATATTCATGTGACTTCAAGTCCGACTGGACAAAATTGTCTTTTTTTGGTACTGAGAATTAGTTTAATACACCTAATATTGGTACTTACTTTGGGCTTCAAACTCTAGAGAACATAAAAGATTTATTAGTGATTTTTATAATAACTGATAGAAAAAGCAGGTCAGATCTCCTCCTCGAGTGTGCTGTACTTTCACTTTCTCTCCCACATGACCTGCCAGCTCTTAAACGATGATCTCACCATCATGCACAGGGCTAAACAAGGCACACTTATATAATCACCTTGGCAAAGTGGGTGTACAATGCTGAGTAAGGAAATTTCATCACGGATTAAAAAAAAGAAGAAGAAAAGAAAAAAAAAATCTTAAACAAACCCTGCAAATCACTAGGAAATTTTGTCAAATATTGTCATGCTTGCTGCCCAAGTGGCAAAAGTGTACCTCCTCCCCTTATTACAGGGACATAAGGGGAAGCGAATGACAGACTGTTGAACACAGCATATGTTGACCTCTTGTCCAGCTGACTCACCTGTGTGACTGGTATATACAGCGGCTCGTTCGAATTGAGCAAGGTAAGCTTGCCATGAGGCTGCAGTCGACCCTCAGGCTTTAGTTTGGCTGCTGCTCCTTTAACGCCAGCCGCCTCCTCCTTTATGTCCTCTGTGTCACTCAGACACTCGAAGAACTCGTCCTCGCTGTCACTCCAAGAATCCCACGACTTCCCCGGTGAGACCTGAGGCACTGGGAGACCGTTTTCACTGGTGCTGTCTTTCCGCATGGCGTCCCTCGCTTTCTTGTGCTCGATGCAGCAGTTGAGCATCTGTGTGTACAAAAGAAGATTTGTAAAGCAGAAGGACAATTAAATTTTATATCCATATCTATCTAACTGCTGATTAGTGCTTGAATCAAAGGGCAAAGCCACCTTCACACTATAACGAATTAAAGAAACGAATATGAACGTATCGCAAAAGTCAGAATACGCACAAATACACACAAACTTCCAGACAAAAATTTCCCGAAGGCTGGAGAGAACAAACTGACAACAAAACGAAATCAAAGCGGTTTAATAATTTATCAGTAACAAACCAGAGCAAATGCTGAATGAATATTGATGTTTGAATTAATGGATAACAAACTGTGTGCACCTCTCTCCATATGAACCCCGAATTAAAACGATTACGTCACGTTTGTGCGCGGTTACAAAACATTCGCCCACTGACTGAAAATTTTTTCCGCCTGTCATATTGTGCGAGTTCCGAAGATGGCTAAAAAGTTCAGGAAAAAGCAGACACCCAAGTAGAAGCAGCCATCCTCCAGGCAAACATGCAAGGCTCCATCTCCACCACCCACAACTTCAAGTGAAGAGGCAGCTGCATTCCAAGAAGCCTCAAGATTCAGGTCTTCCGTTCCCAACTTTTCACCAGCATCTGACAGAAACGTCTCTCCCGGTCCATCCAGTGTCTCAACTGTCTCCACATCCTCAACAGTACCAGCAGGGAAGGCCAAGAAGCCCAGGGCCAAGAAAGAATTCAAGTTCAGGAGTGTGGATGATGAGCAAGAGGTCTGCTCAGAAATTAACTCGCTTGGGGTAGACGAATGAGGCCGTACCTATAACTAGCCGCAATCTTACTTCGGACGAACAAGATGTTCCCAGAGCACATACAGAGCTTTCTCACCGTGCACAGCCTGCTCGTTGGCATACGTAAAATTTTTATGCGTGCACAAAAATTTCGGACGAATGGCACGAACAACAGTGTACGGGAACTTATTAAAAGGAACAACAATGAAATAAAAATGAACTTAAGTTTATTACAGCAAATGCCAAAAATTGTCCATACACTGGCATACGCTGGGCCAATTCATTATGGTGTGATGGCTGCATAACCTTTGCTTCGCTTATTTTCACAGAAGATGAAGAAAGAACAGTGGAGTGAATACAAGCAGAGTATAAACCTGGGTATGAAAGTGAATAAAAAAATAAATAATAATAATAATAAATAAATATAT
>JBCNYH010000012.1:51131164-51145812 GCA_039654325.1 Tandanus tandanus
GACCATCTGGAGATCCATTTCCAGAAACCCAGCAACTATGGCGGAGAAGTGGAGAGCATAAAATATGTCTCGCATGGAAAGGAACTGACAGATAATAAACAAATCATCTGCTGATCCTGAACGCACCTCTTAAGTGCTGAGTAATTAAAAAGCCCAACTTATTATTTAATTTTTGCTTGGGAGTTTGCCCAACCTGTCCACATGTGCTTTATGGACTTGGAGAAGGCTTTTGACCGTGTCACTTGGGCTATCTTGTGGGGTGTGCTCCGGGAATATGGTATAATGGACCTGTTGCTATGGGCCATTTGGTCTCTGTATTGCCGGAGCCAGAGCATGGTCCACATTGGTAACAACATGTCGATTTCATTTCCAGTGAGGGTTGGACTCCGCTAGGGCTGTCCTTTGTCACCGGTTCTGTTCATAATATTTATGGATAGAATTTCTAGGCGCCGCCAAGGCGCTGAGGGGTTCTGGTGTGGTGGCCATAGGATCTCGTCTCTGCTTTTTGTGAATGACGTTGTCCTTTTGGCTTCATCAAGCCGGGACACCCAGCTCTGGCTGGAGCGATTCGCAGCTGAGATGAGAATCAGCACCTCCAAGTCCGAGGCCATGGTTCTCAACCAGAAAATGGTGAAATGCACCCTCCGGGTCTGGAATAAGGTCCTGCACCAAGTGGAAGAGTTCAAGTATCTCGGGTTCTTGTTCACGAGTGAGGGAAGAAGCGGGAGATCGACAGGTGGATCGGTGCAGCCTCTGTTGTAAAGCGGAGCTTATACCTGTCCATCGTGGTGAAGAGGGAGTTGAGCCAGAAGGCATGCTAAGTAAACCAGATAAATAGTTTTTGAAGGTTAGCTCAGTTGGATTTATGGTCAAACATCATAAGCACTTGTCCCTTATCCTGCTAGGGTCGCAGGAGAGAGGAGCCTATCACAGCTGACACTGGGCGAGGGCAGGGTATACCTTGAGCAGCTCACCATACAATAGCAGGGCAAACACACACAACCATTCACACTCACATCTATGGTCAATTTAAAACTGCCATTTGGACTGTGGAAGGAAACCGGAGTATCTGGAGGAAACCCATGCATGGGGAGGACTCGAACCCAGAACTCTCTTGCTGTGAGGTGGATGTGCTAATCACTACGCCAACGTGCTGCCAAGATTATAAGAATTACTTAATGCTAATTTAGCGAGTACATAATTGTTTTTTTTTCTCCATCTGGGATTAATTGAGGTTGATATCTTTAAAATTATAAAATAAATTCTATTTTATTTACAAGGCTGTATTGTAGCTGGTGAATCTGCTTATCTGTAGCTTTCTTACTACGTACATTTAAGAAAGGTTAAAGTTCATTGTGATCTTGGCTGTGCTTGGGATTCTTGGCTAGGGTTTGTTAGCACTAGATGGCAGTGCTCAGCTTCAACTGCAGGTTTAAATTAAAAGGTGTCGAAGATGCATTTACATTCATGGCATTTGGCAGACGCCCTTCTCCAGAGTGACTGACATTTTTATCTCATTTATACAACCGAGAAGTTGAGGATTAAGGGCCATGTTCTCCCTATGCTTTCATGGGTTCCCTCTGTGTTCTGCGGTTTCCTCCCATAGCCCAGACACATGGACATTAAGTCGACTGGCACCTCTAAATTTCCCATAGGTGTGAATGTGGGTATGAATGCTTGTTTGTGTCTGTGTTAGCCTGTGATAGACTGGTGACCTGTTCAGGATGTGCCCTTTTGTCTGATCAGCTGGGATTGGTTCCAGCTTCCCCCACTGCCTTGACGCATAATCACTACAGATAATTGGTGGATGGAAGAAAAAGAAAAGTCAAATTCATAGCATTAAATATTTACTCTATTCACAGTCGTTTAAATAAGATTAACAGGCTGAGGTTATAAATAATTAATGCCTTTGTGCCTCCAAATTCAGCCCCAGAAAAACAGACAATAATTGGCTGTTATGTCCCTCTGCTTTTAAGACCGTGCAGCTCTCTGACCATTTCTAAAAAGCAGACTGAACAAGATTAGACCTCTTCCATTGTTGTATTTTGTACTGGAAATGAGGTGGAAATCCCATGATAGTATGCTGTTCACCAAAAAAGCAGACTGATGCTAGACATAAAAACTGATAATGAGCTACGGGGCATCCTATAAGTCTATGCAATGCATGCACACATGCATTCACACAAAAGTACACACATAAGACAGTAGAGATGTAGGATTGGACGTGAGTGGATGTTACATTCTTAGTGTTTTTACATTATCCTGGCTTATGCTGAACATTTTCCTGTTGCACTTTAAATCCTTTAAACACTGACAAGATAAGTGCATTCGTTTTTGCACAGAAAGCTCTGATTATAAATGTTATTTCTGCAGTATATATGCATATGAGGTATGTAACCAAATATGAATACTTTATTTGGGCTGAAAAATTCAAAACAAAATACACAAATAAGAGACACATTAGTTGCACCTCGTCGCAAGCAGGGCTTATTTTTAAAACAATATGAAGCTTGCAGAACAAAGAAAGCAAAAAAAGACCATGTTTTATGCCTGTACCATTAAGCAATGGGATTAACCCCCCCCCCCCCCCCAACCCCATCCTTCCTTGATTCTGCCAGAGAGTATCCTTAAAAGGATATCTCAAGAACAAGTTGCTGAATATTTGTTCAGTTTCAATGTAATTATCACTGTAAGCAAGACATCTAGTGATTTGTGGTCAAAGTCACAGCAAGGTCAAACGTCAGAAATTGATCAATACCTACCTTCATATTTGAAGTAGCTGACTTTCGTAAAGAGTAGGCTGCATAGCCATCAGCGTGTTTTTGCCCTGCGATGGCCTGGCGAGATGTCCAGGATTTACTCTGCCCTCGCCCAGAGTCGGCTGAGATAGGTGCCAGCCTCCCCGTGGCCCTAATTAGGATTAAGCGGTTCAGTAAATGAATGAATGAATGAATGGATACTTGAAGTAAATTTAAGTGTGTGAAAGGTATTTTATTTATTTATTTATTTAGGGAAATAAAAGCATGTATTAGAAATAAAGTAATTAGAACTAGAATTAGAATAGTAGCCTATTGGTTAGAGAAGCGGCTTTGGGACTGAAAGGTCGCTGGTTCGATATTTGAATCAGCAGGAAACATGTGTGGCGGTGGGGGAGTGAGCTGCACCTTCCCTTCCTCAAACTTCATAGCTGAAGTACCCTTGAGCAAGGCACCTAACCCCTAACTGCTCTCCAGGCTCCCCAATGTGTGGCAGCCCACTGCTCTGAGTGTGTGTGCTCTCTGTTTATGTGTGTGTGGTCACTTTGGCTGGGTTAAATGCAGAGGCAATAATTTCCCTTGCAGGATTAATTATATTATATATATATATAAAGAATGCATCATGGCAAGGTACAGCTGCATGAGAAGTTCCCACATGCACAGACACTGCTGCCATTTTTACTAGAGCTACCTGCTCAACCACTACAAAGGAAGCTCTGCCTCCTCTAAAATGCCATGGAATTCTTACTTTCACTCACTCATTTGCCGAACCGTTTAATTCCATTAGGGTTGCAGGTAGGATGGAGCCGATCTCAGCTGACACTGGGTGAAGGTGTGGTACACCGTGAAGAGTGCGCCAAACCACTGCAGTTCCAACACAAACACCCAGGGGCAATCCGGAACAGCCAGTTATCCTAATGTGCATGTCTTTGGATGCTGGGAGGAACACAGAGTGCCCGGAGGAAACCCACACAAGCATGCGCATAACATACAAATTCCACAGAAACGCCCAGGACTTGAACCCAGAACCTTCTAACCACGTAGTGGACGTGCTAACCAGTACGCCACCGTGCCACCCTGTCATGAAATAATTTTGTCAATTCTGTAATGTTGTATTTACATTGCTATTACAAATAGCATGCTAGAATGTGTTCAACTTTTTGACTAGTTTTTCAGTCAACAATTTTTTGTAGGATATCTAAATGTCTAGTTAAACATGTCAGTCTCGTGTGGACTTATGGCAAATAAGGTCAAGTAAGACAAACTGCTGCTTGTAGTCTGTTGTTTACTAGCGATATAGCCCAGTTTATTTATTTATTTATTTATTTTTTCAAGTATCCTATTGTAAATGAAAATTTTTTTTGTTTGCTCTGTTTTTAAACTAGATTGCAGGGAACTAGCCAGCCAGATAGCTAGCTGTACATAATGGCAGACAGTACTAATATTGAGCTCCTTTTGGTGAAGTGTTGCATGGTGACATAGTGATTAGCACATTTGCCTCACAGAAAGAAGGTCCTGGGTTTGAGTCCCAGGCTCTGTGTGGAGTTCGCATGTTCTCCCACGTGGGTTTCTTCAGTTTCCTCCCACATTCCAAAAGACATGCACATTAGGATAACTGGCTGTTCCAAATTGCCCCTGGGTGTTAATGTGAATGGTTGTGTGTGTTGGCCCTGCGATTGTATTCAGGGTGTACCCCTCCTTGTTGGAAAGACCACCAGTCACCACTGCAATCTTCCACTGGGTTCATTTTGGACCAACCTGGATCGGCAGATGGATACAAGGAAGGCAGGACAAAAAGAAGAGCTGATTGGTGTCCTGTTTAAATTCTAATACAGATACAGGTATTTGGCTCATTAACAGGTAGATAGTGGACTTGCATTACAGTCTTGTTACAAATTCTATCTTACTATACTATATCATGTATTGAAATTGCTGGAAGCAATTTACACATGCACAAAATAAAACAAGGTTCTTTCGACATAAATTGGGTCTACTGTATGTACTTTAGTCCTCTGATTCATCAATACCTAAAAGGTTAAGTCCTATACTCCAGTAATTCCATACTCCCTTATTGTGTTTTTGTGTTATTTATTGAATCTACCCTGACAGTGTTTATCCTGAACCCCAGTGCAGTTTTTGTGCCAGCAGGCAAACCATTGACATGATATTCTCGCCATCTTCAAGAGAAATGTGAGCAATGGATGCTTCTGTTCATAGCCTTCAGTGATCTGACAAAGGCATTTGACCTTGTTAGCAGGACAGTACTCTTTAGTCTCTTAGAGAAGATTGGCTGCCCACCAAAACGCTTGAGCATGACTCTGTCTTTCCACTATGACATGAAGAGCACCGTACAGTTTCCATTCTGAGTGGCAAAAAACTAGGCTGCGTTCTCACTCCAATCCTGTTTGAGTTGATCTTCACCCTTCGGCTTGCTTTTGCCTTCAAATCAACTGCTGACAGAGTATACCTCTGCAGCAGGTCGGATGGCGGCCTCTTCAACCTGGCATGCCTGCAAGCCAAGACCAAAATTATTGATGCAGCACTGAGTTCTCACTCTGAACAAGGCTTTCAGAGACTTATTGACATTTGGTGCAGCATGTGATGAGCTCGGCCAGGCCAAAAAGACCAAGATCATGGGTCAAGACATCAGCAGCAGCACCCCGTCCATCTCCACTGATGACCTTACCCCTGAGGTTGAACAGGAGTTTACTTACCTTGGTTCCACAATCACCACAAGTGATTGTGTAAAATGCATTGGTAAGGCATACACTTCAATGTCCAGACTGGTCAAGCGAGTATGGGAGAACAACAATCTCACCAGAAACACCAAGGTCCAGGTATACCAAGCCTTGGTACTCAACATTCTACTGTACAGCAGTGAGCCTTGGAAAAAAACGACACCTCACAAGAATGCTGCTTCAATGCATTTCATATACGTTGTCTTAGATGCATTCTGGGCATCAAGTTGCAAGACCTCACTCCAATTCATGAGGTCTTTGAGGAGGCAGGACTATAGAGTATGCAGACACTCTTGAGTCAGTGATGGCTGAGATGGCTTGGGCACGTGTACCACATGAATGATGGCTGCATCCCTAAAGACATCCTCTATAGCCACCTCATTGCAGGCACCAGACCCAGTGGTTACCCCACTCTTCACTTCAAGGATGTCTGCCAATGAGATATGAAGCAGTGTGACATTGACCCCACCACCTGGGAGGCTGCAGCAGATGACCATGGTGCATGGAAGACTACAGTCCAGGGAGGCATCAAACACGGTGAGGAAAGTTGACAGATCATTTTGCAAGAAAAGGCTGAGAGATGGAAGAGAAACAACTGCAACCCTTCTGCACATCCAGCGTCAGCCTTCTCCAGCAATCTGTGTGGCAAGGACAGGTGTGGCTTAGTGGTTAAGGCGATGGGTTACTGATCCGAAGGTCAGCGGTTCAATCCCCACTATCACCACTGTGGGCCCTTGACCAAGGCCCTTAACCCTCAATTGCTCAGGTGTATAAAAGATGAAAATTGTAAGTCACTCTGGATAAAAGCATCTGCCAAATGCTGTAAATGTAAATGTAAGAACCGTCATTCCAGAATTGGACTGTTCAGATACAGTAGATGCTGCTCCACCAACAGGTAAGACACTCTGCACAAACCATCGTTCCCCACCACAAGAAGGACTGCAAATTAGGCCTAGATGTTCTTCTCCATGGCACACTGCATCCTCATAAAACCAGAAAGAAATTGCTTTGGGGAAGTAGCTGAAAATGTCAGTGATTAAATCACATTTAACTGTGTTTTACTGGAATATATTAGAATATGTCACTAAATGGTTAATAATTTTACGCACATTTCCAGTAATAAGTGTCATGTATTGAGTGATTTTTGCTGTAAGATTTTGGCCACAAGACAGGTACTGCATTAATTCATCTTCACTTGTGAAACTCTCATAATATCACTGCAAGCCAAGGTTGCCATAGAGACAAGCTACACAAGGTCAAAAACGTGCCATCTTCAAGATAGAAACAGTAGATTAGAGAGGAAACAGTGCCCCCCCCCCCCCACCCACCAGCAAATTTTTTTTTTTTACTTATGATCTTTTAAACACTGCATTTATATTCAGAAAACACAAAATAAACCACAGAGATTATGATATAAAATCTTGTTTTCATGCATTGCACTGATCTCCGATCTCTTCTACATCACTGGGAAAGTCTTCTCATTAAAATGTACTTCATGATGCAGCTCAGTCAGGCAAGTCAGCCATCTTCATCAGGCAATCTGAGTCTGGAGAATGGCTTGAATGGGCCTCTGATGAATTATTTCGGGGATGAGGTTGTCTCAAAAGGGAAGTGCTATGAAAATGGGTGCATTACGAAACAGCAGATTAGCACTAGGACAGCATGAGGGGTCAGCTGCCTGCCATTAAAGTTTCACACTCATATATGTCACTCATGCATTGTGACCTTGGTCTGCTGCCTCAGTCTCTGACACACGCCTCATTTAAAATTTTCATCTCAATCTCAACCTACCCTTATACTTCAGGTGACAATATAAAGCCAATCCTACCCAACCACCAAAAACTGCCCAGTATACCACCTTTTCTGTTATCTACAAGCACAAATATGTTTCATTTCCAACAATTACTCAAATACTACCCATGGAAAAATGTGATGGGGCTTGTTATAGGACAACAACCAAAAACAGGGTGGAATAATTGTCCCCACCCTAATATGTTGCTATTTCCCCCCTCTTGTGTACCACAGCAATTTTTCACGGCACTAGATTATGAAGACCGCCTGAGGGGATTTATGCTCATTTAGCTGCTAGACCATTAGTGAAATCAGATACTGATGTTGAGTGAGGAGATCTGGGATGCAGGTGGTGTTCCAGTTCATCTAATAAAGGTGTTCATTTGTGTTAAGGTAAGGGCTCGGTGCAGGGCACTTAACTTCTTCCACTCCATCCTTGGCAAACATTGTTTGAATGAAGCTTACTTTGTGCACAGGGACATTGTCATGCTGGAACAGGTTTCCGGTGGAAAGAAATTGTAAAACTACATTCTACACAATTGTTCATTAATTTGCTAAATCGCTTAATCCTACTTTTGTTGCAGGGTAGTTGGAGCCAACTCTGGGTCTCAGCAGACTCTGGGTGAAGGGGGAGTACACCCTGAATAGCTCACCAATCCATTGCTGCGCCAACATTCACAAATAGGGGCAATTTGGAACAGTTATTCAGCCCAAAGTAAATGTGTTTGGACTGTGGAGGAAACCGGAGTACCAGGAGGAAGCCCACACAAACACAGGAAGAACATGCAAATTCCACAGAGATATGTGTGGAAACACAGGACCTTCTTCAAGCTGCCCTCTATACAGTTGTGTACTTTAAATTTTGCGGAAATATTTTTGGGAACAAACACACATGAACAGTATTAGTGTAATGGTTAGCTGTCCACATACCTCTGGAAATCTAGTGTAGCTTTTCATGCTAGCAAACAAAAATTGTAAATCCCACTGTCTTCAGGATTTGTGTATTTGTCCATGTCAACATTTTGAATTGAAAAACATGATGGAACTCACAACGAATCTAAAACTGGAGATTAAATAAACACCTTCTTAACAGAAAATTTCATATCATTAATTAGGCTTTAATGAATAGGATTACAAAAAAAACTTTTAAGTGTAGGAAGGTGTTGCAAAACTGAAATGCATTAAAATGATAAAGCAATAACAACACTAAAATGAAAAAAAAAAGAAAGATAAAAAAAAAGAAGAAGCTGCCATCAAAATGTTCAGGGTCTGGCAACTGCAGTAATGCTATGACTCAGGATCAGACTAAGATATGATGTAACTTCAGCAGGCATTATTAATCATTAGGGCCATGATGTGTTTCTTCAGAGAAATGGCATTTGTAGCAGCTTTTTAAAAACCAGTTATAACAAGTTGTCTTTAGATATGTGAATGAAATCTGATTTCTCCACTGGCAGTGTGAGATAAGCTTGATCTGAACAAATGCCCACCTAGCCAGGAAATAAATCCATATAAATTTTTTTTTTTTTTGGAAATCCTTTTTCAAGCTGAACATATTCCCTGGATCTGGAATTTCACTGGCAGTCTAGAGATATCCATCACTCCGCGATTTTTCGAAGAGCCAACAGAAAATCCCTTTGATTGTAGTTCACATGAAATTGGACTCCTAACTCAAGTAATCCAGAGCTTATAGACAGACTTGGCCAACACCCTCCTCCAGATATTTATGGGTCCGCAGAGACAGCTCCGTCACTGGGAAGGGCGCTCATTATAAATCGGTTTCACTGGAGTGTTATTGCATGTGACTGCGCCATCCTATTTGGCCCAAGCTGAAGGCCAGTGCTCTCCAGTTGATGTTGGAATAACACTGACTTCACCCTATGGGCCAGAAAAATGCCAAGGAGAACCTTTCAAATATGATCAGGATTAATGAACGGAAATATGACGTTGGCACCATTAGAGAGGGGTTATGCTAGCATTAGCATGTAGGAACAGTTTACACATCATGCTGTTATAAAAGCTATACTGACACTATATTAATTCTGTTTTCTCCTGAAGATTATGCATTATGCTAGAAAACTCCTTTAGGCTGGATTTGAAAGTTTCTTCATATTAAGCCTTCAATAATTAGCTGGAAATTGTTAAAAAAAAAATAATAATAATAATAATAATAATTCAGTCATTATGGCTATGGTAGTGTGGTCACATGCTAATGTAGACTTTTTTCTTTCTTTTTTTGTCTTGGCTTTGGGCTAGCAAGGTTTCAGCCACTCTGTGAGCCCATCATTAAAGTGCTCATTGACAGGGGATCAATCTGCCATAGCAGCTGCAGTAAGACAGAATGGAAATGGAGTAATCTTTGCACCTGACTGGTTGATAACGCAGTCTGTTCCACTTCCTGAGTGGCAGATGTATGGAAATCTGCTGTGTTGGAGATTGGAAATGCTAATGAGAATGTCTGCAAGGGAAAGCGTCACTTTTGACTTGAATTGCTTATCATTACACACACACACACACACACACACACACACACACACACACACACACACACTGCTTCACCTCAAGGAAGATTTATTCAGTTATAATGCCAACAGTTGACCATTAGTTAGTGGCGAAAAATCCATGTGTGCTATTCTGTTACTAAAATGTATAGCATCGTGGGTTTGCTATAGATTTGTGTCCAGATATACAACAATATCAAGGCAATTAAAATAATGATGTTAAAAATGATGCGTTCGTAAACCCTACAGAGTAAAATCATATGCATTTATACACTGACCTAAGGTTTGTGTGAAGTGGTGTCTATTAAACCCTGTTCCTGGAGAGCTACCTTCCTGCAGGTTTCATCTCCATACACAATCGGACACACCTCTTTTAGCTGATAAATAATTTTTGAGGCAATAATCAGGTAGTCAGGTGTGCATGATTTAAGGTTGGAGCAAAAGTCTTCAAAAGGTAGTTCTCCAGGAGCAGGGTTGGTGACTCTTGGTGTTGACTGTTTCAAGCACAAACACTAGATTCTAGACAAAGCTTCTTGAAGTCTGCTAGGGTGAGACCCTTCAGTTATAGGTAAAGTTTGGTTCAAATAAATCAGAGAAGCAACTATTAATCATCCTGGTCTCAAAATGCTGCATGCCAAATTCGGTGTGATTTGGAGAAAGTCCTTACGTTAAAGTCTTTCAGTCATGTGTCAAGCCATTGAGTGGCAAAGAGTAAAATGGATGCAAAAATGCAAATCAAACTTACTTTTAATCTCATCCAAGCAGTAGTATCCAACACACAATCCAAATAGTCAGTGTGAAAATATATAAAAATCAAACAGCCAATAGTTAGTCAAAGCCAAAGCAGAGGGAATCAACATGAGGCAGGCAGAGATCATACACAAAAAAACGTAAAAAGTCAAAGTTTAGGCGAATGCAAATGTCAAAATACAGGAAAACTGGTCATACATTGGGTGGCCTGGTGGTTAGCATGTCCGCCACACAGCAAAAAGGTCCTGGGTTTGAGTCCCAGGTTCAGGCATTTCTGTGTGGAGTTTGCATGTTCTCCCCGTGCTTGTGTGGGTTTCCTCTGGGTACCCTGGTTTCCTCCCACAGTCCAAAAACATGCACATTAGGCTGACTAGCTGTTCCAGATTGCCCCTAGGTTTGAATGTGAGTGTCAATTGTTGTGTTTGATATCTTGAAAAAAGGTTTTAAGCAGAAAAAAGAACTGTTTTAAAAAAAACTCAAAATGACAGAAATCCCTATATGATTAAAGTGAATATCAAGGTGTTTGTTGAACTTTACTGGACCCAAAAAATCAAAGTGAAATTGCTTTTTCTATGACATGCTATTAAAGGTTTATTACTGTAAATGTGTGCCCAAATTTGACCTCTCAGTGACGCTAGAAGTCTTGAGTGGCATACCTAAAATTACTGTGAATGTAGTAGGAATTGTGCTCTATTCATTTATGCCATCCTATTGGATGCCATAAACTCTTATAAAAATAGAAAAAAGAAGAAGAAAACAGTTGCTAAAGAGTGCGACACGCGTCTGGTACTGAAGCTCTAATTATTAAAATTAATTCTGAATGAAACTCTGTTTGGTCTGCAACAGTGGTTAAAATTTTCATGTTGTGGACTGATGCTTTGCGCATTTGAATAGTGCATTGTCTACCTTTCCATTCACCTTCTTGCTTTGCCATTCATCCTTGTCATGTCATTAATCCTAATTAGGGTCACGGAGATGCTGGCGCCTATCTCAGTTGACTCTAGGCGAAGGTACACCCTGAACAGCTCGCCAGGCCATTAGGACCAAAACACATACAATCATTCACACTCACACCTAGGAACAGCCAGTTAGCCTACCACGCATGTTTTTGGACTATGGGAGGAAACTGGAGTACCCGGAGAAAACCCACACAAGCAGAGGGAGAACATGCAAACTCCACACAGAAATGCCCGAGCCTGGGAATCAAACCTAGACCTTCTTGCTGTGAGGTGGACGTGCTAACCACTGTGCCACCGTGCTGCCCCATATGTAATGTGTACTTGTATTATCTATTTGTTCTATGCTCTGTTTAGCAAGCAGGATTTTGAGAAAAGCATTATATAAATTAAATCGATGATGATATAAAGGCGGCACGGTGGCGCAGTGGTTAGCACATCCACCTCACAGCAAGAAGGCTGTATAGTTAAGAGCTGTATATCTGTATCCGACTCCATCCCTGCTGCATAGCGGCATGACAGAATACATTGTCGGCAACATGTATGCTGCGGCTTCACCAATATGCCGATGAGCTCTCTTCTCTCAGGGCAGAAGGTTATGGGAACTTCAACAAAGCCTGCAAGCTATCGAGGCTCACCTACAACAGCTCTCCACCACCTTGCTTTCTCCAGCCACACAGAGCGTTTCTCCAATCACTCCCATGCATGTACTTCCTCCTTTAGCTCGGCCGGAGAAATATGACAGCGTTGTGGCAACGTGCCAGGGCTTTCTCCTGCAGTGCTTGCTGTACTTCACTATCCTGCGTACGATGTCCGATCAGCAAAAGATAGCATGATTTATCACGTTGCTTACCGTTAAAACATTCTAATGGGATTCAGCGGTGTGGCAACAGGAACATCCTGCAGCAATGAAAGCTTTATAGATTTCACCATGAGCTTGACCATGCACCAGATACTGATGAAACTGGCGACAGAGCCCTCTCACTTCAGCAAGGTGACCGCCATGCAGCTGTATATACATTAAAACCAAAGCTGCAGTTTGCTGAGGTCTCCGGCCAGATGTGCTCAATGAGCTCGCATGTTGCGATAAAAAGGTCAGTCTTCACCACCAGGAGGCTGAAGTCCAGGCAAACCTGCTGGACCATGCTCTTCTCCAGGTTTGAATTCATTCACCCAGGCTCTCACAACACCAAGGCTGACATCCTCTCCCGCCAGTTTAACCGGAACCTCCACAGTCCATTGTTTCAAAGAAATGCTTTGTGAGTGACATCCAGAGTGGGATGTCAACTAAGAGGTAGAGAACATGGAATGCCCGCTAGAGCTCAAATATGTATGATGTATGATTGCACCTCATCATCTGGGCCTGCACTGCTCACAACTCTGGTCACCATGGCATTTCTAAAACCTATGAGCTTCTCCAATGTAAGTACTGGTAGCCCAAGAAGGAGAAAGATTTTGAAAGCCACTTAAAATCCTGTGCCGTATGTGCCTGTGCCAAAGTGCCTCATACTCTCTCATGTGGTAAACTCGTCCCTTTGCCTGTCCCACAGAAACCCTGGCTCCACCTAACCATTGACTTTGTAATGGACTTCCCTGAGTCACACAGGTTCACCACCATCTTGGGATGGCTTCTTGCGGTCACTTTTCTTTGTCCTTTTGCTTTACTTTTACATGTAGTATCTGTCATATAGGTTTCAGCAAACTAGCTGTGACTATAGAAACAAAAGCATATTAGAACATACCTATTCTGTACAGTCTCATTTGAGAATTCATCAGTGATGTGGCACCAATCAAAATCTATAATTTGCCACTGAGATCTGATAATTATTATTTAGAAAACCAAAAAAGATCAAGGAAATTATTGAGAGTAATATCTTGTGAAAGATCTGTTATGGAGATCATGTAATATGTTTTACAGAAACAGCTTCGTGTACATTACTTAAAGTTTTGTGCTCTTTTTTCCACTTATGTTGCTCAGCTTTGAATGTGGGTCTCAGATTTTAGCCAGGGAAACTCTGTGTAGATGGAGAAAGCAGAATTTGCTTCCTGTGTGCTGTTTAAAGTCTCCAAAGATATAAATGAGCCAAAATGTGTAAATAAATCTTACCTGATTGTTTGGTTTTTTGGCTCTGATTTGGAGGCATTCTGATAAAGCCCCAGGTAATAGTTAGCATGTGGGGTGGGGGGTATTACACCAATACTGCTTCCTGAGTAAAGTCCCACCACACACTCACTGCATGCGCGTACACACTCTCTCTCTCTATCTCCATCTCTCTCTCTCTCTCTCTCTCTCTCTCTCTCTCTCTCTCCCTCTTTCTCTCTGTCTCCTGAGCCATATAATGAGTTCCACATGGTAGCTTTGACACCATTGCTTTACAGCTGATGTAGGTCAAACCATGCCATTAAGTTTGTTTATTTGTACGACTGCAAACTTTGTAGGTTTTTTTTCTTAACGCATACAATGACTCACATCCCCAGTGAGTGTCAGAGAGTGAGATCAATTTATTTAAACCGCACCCATGCTGGTTAGTAAAATAAACTGGACTTTAAGCATTCCTAGAAATAAATTATAGAACCAAATGGCATCCAAACTAGTAATGAAATTCTGGACCGGCAAAAGCAAACCTCATCTGAGTTGCTGGAGGAATGTGTAGGTTCCTGGATGGTAGAAACTGAGTTTAATTCCCTTGAACACGCCAACCATGGTGTGGGGAAGGGGGGGTGTTGGTGGTGGTGATGGATTGATTCAAAGGATGGAGACAGAAGAAAGAGATGAAGCTTGATGCTTGTACAGGTTTACTATAGGGGCCCTTGGCTAGATGGTCCATCAATGCCAAATCTCTCGCTAAAGGGTCCATTAGCCAAAGCTGTTAGGAGCAGGTGAGAAGGTGACTGTTAGATATGGCATTCGATTTTTTTCTGCTCAACAATTTAATTGGTGGCTTGGTTGAAAGTGACAACGGTGGTGCTGGGAAATTTATTGCAAAACCTCTTTATTGTGGCATAGTTCTTACCAATCAATTTTATTTTTACACGAATGAACTTCAAACCATATGGAATGGTTTAGCGAGTGAAGAATTTAAAAATACAGTGATGCAGTGATGATTCTACACTTAACAAAATGAAGATAAATCAGAAACCAAGTACTATTCAAGT